>QLSS01000212.1:199874-216919 GCA_024372645.1 Trichomalopsis sarcophagae | reverse complement strand
TGCACAAGATCTTGTTTTTATTACCTTATAAATGAATTTATTGATAAATTACTTAAGGTTCTATACCAGATTTTATGCAAGTTCTTGCGTAAGACCTTAAGTTACTTATCCTTACAAAAAAATTATATGGCAATTTTTTTGAAAGCTCTTATAGATGATCTTGTGTAAGATTTTATGTAATGTCTTTGTGTAAAGTCTTGTATAAGGTCTTGTGTAAGATCTTATACAAGATTATGATGTCATATACCAGAAACATTTTTTGCTAATGGTTTATGTAAGATCTTACGCTAAACGTAATACAAGATCTTAAGTAAGTTTTTACATAAGATCTCACAAATTTAAATAAGGTCTTAAAACAAAGTCATTATATTTTTTATTGTAGTCAATATCTTATGTAAGATCTTATGGAAGTTCTTGGTGAAAAATCAGTGGTAAGATTTTATATATGACATTAGGCAAGATCTGTTGCAAAATCTTACATATGATCTTACGTAAGATCGCATGTAAGATCTTGAGAACATTTTTCAATAAGGCAGAGATTGAAAAAATGATTTTTATTCTATACAATTAGCAATTTGCTTTCTACAAAAATAAGATAGACAAAAACATAATTTAAATGTAGCCTTATTACTTTCTAGGCAAAAAATTGAACACGAAGAAAATAATAGTACTCAAGATACCATCGATAGTGAAGATCTATTTGAAGATTCTGGTGATGAATCTTGAATGTATACATATAGTTGAATTGAAGATGTATTCTTTGTTATTCGATATTATAAAAAAACATATTGTTAAGTCCTTGTGTTTATTAGCATTTAGCATTAACATTTAGCAAGTTGTAAAATAGTGCCTATAATTGTCATAAAATATAATAAGTATTTATGAGTATGTGTAAATGCAAGGGTGAGTGCAGGTCGATTGGTCGATTGGGTGAATGGGGAAAAAAGGTTCGAGTTTATAGGCTTACGAGTCTGAAGATGTATAGCGTTTACGAGTTTACTGTATTTACGGGATTAAGGGTTTGCGAGGTTAAAGGTTCAGGATTTTATGGGTTAAAGAGTTTATAGAATCAAGAGTTTACAAGTTTACTGTGTTATAGGATTAAGGGTTCGCGAGATTAAGGGTTAAAGGGATTAGAAGTTCGACTTTATTGAGTGAAGAGTTTGCAAATTTACTGCATTGCGGGATTAAGGGTTTAGGGGATTATGGGTTAAAGATTTTCTAAAACCAATGGTTTACAGGTTTACTGTGTTACGAGATTAAGGGTACAAATCAAATGTTTGCGAGGTTGAGGGAATGGCTTTAAGACTTTATAGAATACGGTTTCAGGAGTTTATGGATATAGAAATTGATAAGATTAAGCATTTGTGGATTTAAAGGATTAGGGGATTAAAGTTTGTCGAGGTTGAGGTTATGAATTTACAGTGTATAGGAGCTTATGGGTTTAATAGTATATGTATAATTGTTGATTAATAATATTTTATTCATAATTAGTTAAATAGGTCTTCTGAATGAAAGTAGATCCTCAGAAATTGAAAAAAAAATCCGTATTTCGGCATTTTTATACATTTCTGCTCATTCATGGGAAGTAAAACCCTTTCAGGGAAAGTTTATAAGCTGAAACAAGTCAAGTATGATCTAATACATCGTATATTAGGTTTACATATTATAAAAATACAAATTTCATTAAGATAAAGTAAGTCTCGTTAGATATTTGCAAAATTTATAAAATTCGCCGATTTTTCCTGATCTACATATCTTTAAATGGCCTTTATTAATATTTTTCCAAGATTCCTGATCACCTGAGCTTCAATTTAAAAAAAAAATCACGACGATTCATCGATTAGATCAAAAGTTATTTGATTTTAAAACAAGAAAAACCAAAATGCGACACTGTGCGCCGCAATCACCCATGGAGAAAATTAGTCTCGATATAGTCGGACCGTTCCCCGTGTCCAAAAATGGCTATAATAATATATTAACAATTCAATGTAACTTTTCAAAATATTGCCTCGCGATACCTATCAAGGATGCCACCGCGGAATCTGTAGCCGACGCGTTAATAAAACGTTTTATTTGTATGTTTGGCGCACCTCTTACGATTCTCACAGATCAAGGTAGTAATTTCATGTCAAGTTTAATGAGACGAGTAGCAAAGAAATTTCGTATTAAACAAGTAAAAACAACTGTGTATCATCCTCAATCTAACGGATCCTTAGAAAGATCACATCACTCATTGACCGAATATATTATAACGGCCTTAAACAAGGAAACTTGGGACGAATGCTTAGAATTAGCGACTTTCTGTTACAATGCCGTGCCTCACGAAGGTCATCAGTTTACGCCATACGAACTAGTTTTCGGACGTTTAGCCCGCGTTCCTTCGAATGCGCCACTCGAACCGGAGATCATTCCCACATACAACGATTACGTCATAAACCTTAGTAAACGTTTGAACGAACTCCAAAGAATTGCTCGCGAAAAATTAATTGAATCGAAAATCCGCTCAAAATATTATTACGACAGAAAAATAAATCCAAAAGAATTTAGGGTAGGCGATATAGTTTGGTTACTCAAAGGGGGAAAACAATATAAATTGGCTGACCAATATGAAGGACCGTATACTGTTGTCGATGTTTTTAACAACCAGCGAAACGTTAAAATCAGAATGAAAAATAAAAAGAATAAAACAGTAAACGCAAATAGACTTCGAGTTTCATATATAGAGCCTGAGGAGGTCTAAACAAAAAAGCGTTATTTTAATCTGCATACACACATACTTATTTGCTCACACACGTCTTTTGTACTCATTTCAAAAATATTAAATAAAAAGCATGAATAAGTGTATCCACTAAACAAACGCCTAACAAAATCAAGAGTGAAGAGTTCAAGTATAAATAAAGAAAGCGATATCTCCCTCTAGGAACATAATAGGAGACGAGACAATAACACCGTTGATTATTCATCCAACAAAGTAAAATGGCAGCACCTACAATTCAAGACAATACACTCAAGCAAATATTGTGTTACGGGCTGAAAATGAGGCAAGAATCTCAACAAGGCATCACTCCTGCATATCACCGTCCCTTAGCCAACGACATAGAATTTATTACATCGATTATGTGTATAACAATAATGAAAGTTTTCGCGAAGCTATAGAATCAACTCATAAAAAACTGCTAAGTTTGAACCCAGATAACCAAGAAAAGATAGTGTATCGAAAAATGAATAAAGCAGCATGCGAACTCATGCAACATCCCGATTTCCGAAGTAAAACAAAGAATGACAATAATCCATGGCGAAAAGAATATGCCACCATGGAAAGGAGAACATTTCAATTTGAAATGCTGCGAAGAGAAAGCTTTGCGGGGTGGCCTGTTAAAGAGGTGTCTCCAAAATTATTGGCAGCCGAAGGCTTTTACTATACACAACGCGGAGACGCGGTACGCTGTTTTTCTTGTAGTGTTGAAATTAGTGGTTGGGGAAATGGAGGCAAGAAAAACCCGAGGGCGGAGCATCATCGGTGGAGCCAGATGTGCACATTCTTGGGCGGTCTCCCGAGTAGCAACATACCTATGTATATTGGAACCATTTGGAGACGGCCTATAAGAATAACATTGTCTACCGGTATTCACGGATTACACCGTTATACAGCAGGAAAAATACACCCGGATATTGATATCGATAACCCGATTTACTTACAACCAGGTTTTACGCACATTTGGAATCTCGAGCTTGAATTCGGAAAACAAAGTTTCGGAAATAAAACCACCTTTGGCAAGTGTGGAGAGTGTAAGAAACCACTACCAGTGTGGCGAAGATGCAGCCTTTGCACAGCCATGAGCCTCTCAAATGACGGACGTAACATATATACTATCTGCATGGCCTGTCCTCTCCCATCTCATCAACGTGACCTACTAACGAATGTAATACGCTTTTTATGTAAAAGGAATGCATGCCCATGCGAGTCATGCACATTATTTCGCAAAAATAACCCAAGAAAAAAAGCAAGAAATAGCAGAAACTAGTTATAAAACATATCTTTCTCTTATACATGTTTCAGCCGGAATAAAGGGAAAATAACAGAGAAATGTCGTCCCACTTGACCATCGTACTTAATCTTTTCTTAATAGGAATAAATTACGCTAGAAAACAACCAGAAAATTTTGTTTGGATCCAACAAAACATAGAACCATGGCAGCAATCTGAAATAATATTTGAGAAATTGCAAAATGTCACGTTCAGTCAAGATTATCGCAATGTCACAATTATGATTGATCTTGCGGTAAGAGAAAAAGCAATCCACAACCTCGAACTTGCGTTTCGCCAACTCAGAGTTACATCAGGACATAACATACCTGAAAACTTTACAACGCTCGGGCCTTACTTCGAAGATTTATACGAGAAATTTCAAGACGTAAAAGAAACCATATTAGCGGTTAAAACACTCATAGAAATACCGAGTACTATGAGTGAAAACAAACTAATTCACAACCGCCTAAGGAAAAATATTTACGAAGTTTCAAAAGCACAAATATTCAAGGAAGATGGCGGCATATTCGCAGAAAGTACACTCAGCAAAAAAATGAAGAAACTAATTAAGAACAAAGATGAGATTTACTCTAAAATACGCGAATTGCCGATTGTCAACAGTGATTCATCTATGTTGGTTAAAAGCCAATATAACACCCAAATCTATTCAATAGTCATGTAGATGCAGACACAACTGGATGAACAGCTTGCAAATTTTAAAGCCATTAAAATGAATCTGCTGAGCATTAAAGAAAATAAATTAGGAACAAGTTTCATGGATACGGAAGCACTTCGCCATATCGAACAAAGTTTTAATGATCATTATCAAACATGTAAATTCCCTGTAGTTAATATTATTAACACAGCCGAATTGAACCAATGGATCGAAACAAATTACGGAACGGGCAAAGACCAGATATACATTGAATTCGAATTCCCTGCATAAACGAAAAACGAATACAACTTTACGGAATCAAGCCAATGCCGATTCCGCAAAACATTGCCAATACTGTGCGCAGCACATATATCGAGCCACGCAGCCGCTATATGTTAGTACACAACAATTCTCACTACCATGTCAGTTACGAGGAAATTCAAGAATGCAACCACGGAGACCAACTAATTATTTGTCCAGCACAATGGTTTACTTTCAATGATCAAAATAGTTGCGAAAGCACCCTATTGATGAATCCAGAGGATACGGATTACAATACTTGCCGAATAGTCTGAAAAAAAGAACACCTTGACTACATGACATTTCTCAAATCAACAAGCCACGTTCTGTACGCTTTCAGCAAACCAAATACAATACAATATCAATGTCAAGACAGTGAAGGCAATGTCACACTGGAGGGAGTCGGATTACTAAAAATCCGCAACGTATGTAGCATTGAATTCAAGGGCATGAAAATACAAGGGTCAAGGACAAGAATGAACCCGAATTATGAGATAATCCTACCAGAAAAGACATTAAACATAGAAAAACTCACGCACATTTTTAAAGAGCATACAACAAACGAAATTTTTGAAGACCTAAGCCAAAAAGAAGGAAATCAATATTTATGGGAGATCGAAAGGGAAGCCCAAGAAATAACAAAAGAAAAATTTTTACAATTAATGTATCAGACCATATTAATATCATATTCTGTAATAATCGCGATCATACTCATACTCGTATTAATAACATCGGGAATCATTATTTATTTTAAATATGTATACGAATACGAGACGGACGACGATACTACTAATAGTAGTTACGTAGAAGGGGAAAGAATCGAAATGGTTTAAAACAAAAGGGGAAAATATACGAATTAAGAAGGAAAATATTATAGTCAATATATATATATATATATATATATATATATATATATATATATATATATTCACGTGTGTTGTTTTTGTGTGTAAAAAGATTTTTAGAGAAAAATACGTATGTACATGTATTCATATGTAAAAATAAAAAAAAAGAAATGTATATACTCTGTATAAAAGTAAAAGAAAAAAAAAACATGTATTCAAATAAATAATCGAGAATGTAAAATGAAATCTTGAAAGATCGTATTTCGTTTCTTTACAGATGGTCATACCCTGGCTGCCCTTCTTGCTTTTAAGCATCCTTCATACCGTAAACGGATTGTACGGTTACGACTGTGGGGATCATCTTTCAAATCTAACAACAATATCATTACTAGATATTGGAGATTGTGACATAAAAAAAACCAACTGTTAACGTCACGTGAACTTATGCTCAATTACTACAACTTAATGAGTATTCGTCAACTCATGTGTATAAGTGTTCAGTCAAAATAACAAGCGTAATCACACATTGCGGCATGCACTCACATGCGTCACGAGTAGCAGCGGGCGAAATAAGTTATTATAAGGAACTATCTCAACGCGAATGCGATATAATGCAACAAACTGGGTATTTTCAGATCGGAGAAACAAGAATGTAGGGACTTCGGGGAAATAGCACTCATTACAAACACGTGGTGTTTTCGGGAAGAAGTAACGGTGAGGGTCAATGCACGGGGGGATCATACTCCGACCCGTACGGACGATGGGATGATGTATATGTCGCGGGGTGGCTCGAAATTTCTCTTCAAGATTATTCAACACCAATACATTTAAACTCAAATAAAATCATATTAAAAACCGGTGTACGTTGTACCTTTACTGACCGACAATGTGTGGACTATGACGGAGCACATGTATTTTGGGTTAATGTCCCGGATGATTTCTGCGGACTCAATAAATACTCGGTACTCTATGAAGGTTATCTAAACAAAATCTATGACGAAGAAGCTAAAAAAATCATGTACTCTTTAGAATCCGAAGATATAACTTTCGCCTTATGGAAAACTACCGAGTTACACAAATGTGGTTACGTATTTTTTGGAACAGAACATCCGAAATTGTTCGTACTAGAAGATACACTTTCAGGAGAATTAATTAAAAAGTCACCTGTAAGCACGACCACCCTGGATATCTTTGCCTATGTAAATTCAAAATTTCTATACGTAGAGAAACACATGAGGGGTCAATTTCAAGAAATGTATCATAAAATTTTACAACAAAAATGCGAACTTGAACGAAAAGTACTTAAAAACGCAATTTCAATCGCGACCATATCGCCGGAGGAGTTCGGATACAGACTCATGGAGTCGAACGGATATATAGGCGTGGTAGCTGGAGAGGCGGTACATATGTTAAAATGTCTACGCGTGGACGTCAAAATTAGAAACACGACTAAATGCTATGAGCAACTCCCAGTGCGACGCGGAGAAGAGGAGCTCTTTCTAGCTCCTAGAACCCGGATACTTGTGAGAACCGGTACGCAAATCGCGTGTGACACCAGAATACCTGCAATGTTTAAAATTGATAACCACTGGTATAAAATGTTACCTATGCCAGTTGTATGGGAAGAACCTGAAACGCTTAAACCGCAGTCAAAACCTAAATGGAAATATATAAGTCCGGAAACTTTAGCCATAGGGGGAATCTACGGAGAAGAGGATTTAAACAGACTTCGTGGTATGATACTATTTCCAATAGAAAAACCAACGGTATTAAATAAAATAACGTTAGGTATGACGGGAAAAAAGGTAAATCAGGAAGGAATTACAATAACTAATATGTTCGACGAACAAGCTATCGAAGTAATAGCAAGAAATACGTGGGATCGGATGTGGTCAAGTTTTTTGGCTTTTGGAACCGCAAGTGCGGGACTGATAGGAGTAATTATGCTTTGTAGACTCATTAAATTGCTTATCGATACCATAATACATGGATATGCAATATATAATTTATACGGATTTTCGATACATTTACTCGGAGCTATTTGGAACTCGGTAACACAACTACTGTTACATTTAGGTCAACAACAAAAAAAAAACAAAGAAAGTAACAAAGCAAGTAAAAAGAAGGAGAAAGAAATCGAAATAAACAAGAGTATCGAACCTGCATACATAACCCAAACTTGCCCGAGAGAACCTTCATACACGGAAATTCCGAATTATCCAAACAAAAGACCGGATTCCGTATGAAAGTACATAAACACATATATCAAAAATAATAAATAATAACTGTGTGAGATATATATACTAACAAGAGCAAATAAAAAAATTAAAAAATATATATATAGAATAATATAAGGTGTGTCAAAATTAACCAATAAAAAAAGGACAGAAAATAACATAGAATACCGTGTGATAAAAACAAAAAGAAAATAAAAAAAAATAATAATAAAATAACAAACAAACAAATAAATATAGGATAATCATGCAGGAGGACGATACGCCATTTGACGGAGTCATCCCGAGCCAACATCCAGAGGTTTACAGCACCTTGTTGATCTCGATCAACTTGTGTCAGATTGAGAGAGGGAGTCAATCGCATCTACGTAGGACAGATACGAAGGTTATCACTCTGCAGAAATTGTTTTAGGCCAGCCTTTTATGAAAGAGGAGAGGCAATAAACATCATAACTCAGCTACACACGATTGGAATACCCACGGATCCGATACTCATCTGTGGAAGCTGTTTAATCCCATTAGTAATTTCAAGACCAGCATCCGCGTGCGGAAGATGCACCAACAAGCTAATATGTACAAAACGCGCTCTAAGACGAAGATCACCCGAAAGAATGGCTAACGCCAAGAAAAAAATGACGGCGACGAAACAAAAAGATGTCACTAAACTAGTCGCGATATTCCTCACGAAAAGCGACGGAAATCAAAATAGCTATGCGAAGAACAAGCATCAGCCGAGCACGCTCTCCCGTAAACGAATCGAGATAGATACACATAACAGTACGCAAAAGAAGAAAGCACAAGACGCTTTTCCTAAAAACTGAAAGTAATAAAATTTTTACGAGATCACGCGAAATCGAAAGGAAAGTCGTGAGAATATTAGGCACTCCTAATATGGAAGATCAGCTACAGATTCTCCAGTATATAAAGACCGGGAGCAAAAGGGTGCTCGTAGTCAGTTTTCCTGAAGTCGCTTAACAAGCCGAATCGCTGCCAGTCGCCAGACCAATAAATTCGAAACAGTTGAAATCGAATCGCTACGAGTTTGTTCAAGTGTATAAGTGCAGTGATTACTAAAACATACTATCATCTTCCGTCACCAAGAGGAGAAACAACACATCAAGGCGCCCATCGGTCTGCACCTGCTCGATGGAGGAACGAGCCGAAGAAATCCGAGACGCACACCAGCCTGACCGCACTGAACCACCGACGCCAGGCTCTAGGAGCGACAAGGATTCACAGCTGCAACCTCCTGCCGTTCACATCTATACACACACACACACACTGACTATAAGAAACTACAAGGTACTTTTCTCCTTTTTCTAACACGTGTGAAATATATTATAGTTTCAAGCAAAATTAACACCGTTTTAAGTGATTTCGTTATCCGGCTCCCTTTCCCGGAAGGCAGTGACCGCACCTGCGGTAGCCAAAACGGATTTCTTTATAAAGTCAAATAAATAAATAATAACAGCTGATAGGAACTCGAATAAAAATAAAAATATTGGTAAGTTGAGCTCCTTCCGACGTAACAAGATGATATATCTATTAAAACTGATAGAATTAAATACATATGTATTTCTGTGAATTCTAATAAATGTAGATATTTATCTGTTGGAGTAATTTATATTGTTATTAAAATATGGTAATTATGTAAAAAACATGTGTACTATATTCACTATAAAATATTCTATCATTTTGTTTACCTTTTATCTTGTAATGCTATATGCATCTGTGTCATTTCCCTCATAAATCATGTTGTTATATATTTTTAGTATACATGATTTTAGTATATGATTTTATTACATGGATATTTGGGACTAAAAAATTATATAATAAAAACATGTAATAAAATTATGTAACAATATCATATACTATATTCACCTAATTATTTTCAACCATGCTCTAAACGCTGTGTAAAAAAGAACCATTTAAGTCAAGAGTATCGTATAAAATTTTATAGCACAGACTGCTAAAATCCGCAAGTCTCGTCTATTCGTGATTAAAGTAGTCCTTATTTGCACCGTGAGGTTAGCGCACGAGCGTAGCGAGTGTGATAAACACGGTGCAAAAAAAGACTACTTTAGTCACAGATACACGCAGAGAAATTTTCACGTACATATTGAAATATATTTCACGAAAAATTACTATACCGTATAGTAACGCAGGGACAAACTTAGATTTTATTAAAATATACCATACCAGTATAGTAAATTTTGAAGATACCAAATTTTATTATACTACATAGTAAATTTTATAGAAAGAAGATCGTACAGAAATTTTTTGTTCTCCAACCACCTTTTGCTTTCTTCCTTAGGAAGAAGCTCTTGATGGTCAGAGAAAAATTATTATATTCTAATTATACATTATTATTTATTATATTTTACAAGTTTTGAGTGAGTTTTATTAATTAAGAGGAGAAAGCTGGAATAAATAAAGAAATTAAAATTTTTTATGCAACGGTGGGCAGGATCGAACCTAAGACCTTCGGCGTGCGACTCAAGTACATTAACCATTCACCTAAGAATACATTTAGTTCACAAATCTCAGATCTTATATAAAAAAATTAACTTCTAAAAAAGTAAAAGGTTAGGCAAGTTTGATATATTCCGCAACAAAATTACAGATAGAAAAGAACTGAGATCAATCAAACAAAGTCACGTTTGTTATATTTAATCTTTATGAAGCAAGGAACAACTCTAAAGATAATTACTACGTAACTTGTCATACCAGTTTCATTGTATTTATGGTGTTTGTATGATGTTCTACCATGAAAAAAGAAAATGTTAGTTGTTCACCAATAAACAGAATGAAACGGACGTGGTAAGTTAAGTAGTGACTACGTAAATAGTGTCACGGGCGCCGTAGCTTCGTCTGCTTCTCAAACTCGCCTTCGTGGCGCTCCGCGCGACTTGATTATTGACTACCTAAACATACAAACTAAACTAATTATTAGTTACGAATATTAGCTTAATGGAAAAAATCATGTAATAAATTTAAACTGAAGATATTAAGATATTTACCGTGCGTATACGCGCATGTACGTACACACTGACACGCGAGCACGTGTTTATACGACCAACAATTTTGTTATACCGCCCTAACTTCAAAATTTATAACGTCAAAAATCAACAAGGACGGTCATTTCTTGTCGTCACGAAGATCCTTTCGTCATTTCCAATAATATTTGCTAACATACTTACAGAATACTGTAACAAACTTAATCAAATTTTAATATACTAGATAGCAAAAAGTATGTTTCCAATTTTTACTATACTGCATAGCAATTCTCGATACAGTGAGTATCATAAATTGGCAAACCTATAGTCATTTTTAGTATAAGTATAGTAAATAAGCTTAGAAGTCGAGTTTGTCTCCTCATTCGTGAGAAGTATAGTAATATTTGCGTGAATATTCCTCTTCGTGTAGGCGTGACTAAATAGCGGATTTTAGCCACACTGTGCAAAAAATAATATTATGATTCCAGAACTACTTACTATTTTTTCAAATTTAGCTTTAAGATTTTTTCTTTGTAACAAACATGGTATATTTGAAGATTTTTGCGACAATTAGATTATAATAAAAAAATATTGTAAGTTTAATTAATATTATTTAACAGATTTACACCTTAAAAGTAATAATGTCAGTGTTTCATTGATAGACTATAAGACAACGGGATAGCAAATAAGCATTAAAAGAATAATTTTGAAAAGTTCAACCATCTTATTTTTTATATAAGATGAAAATCTGCTTTGTGTTTGAATGATTCTTCTATATATTTAAGAGGAATTTACTTGATTTTTTTTTATATCTATGATTTGCTCATTTTTTGCACAAGATGATTTGGTTTAGCACATTCAGATTAGATGTGAGAGAATCATGAAACACAAAGCATATTTTCACCTTAAAGTTCTTGGAGTAAGTAATGATTTTTGTCAGTGTGCTCATTTTTAGCACTTGACATTTTTAAAACGATTTCACTACATTTGTTTGTATATATTGATAAAATTACAGAGAAACTTTTGTAAGCTATAAACATTAGACGATTTATTTAAGGATTGCATAACTTTTTAGAGGAGAAATCATAATTATAATACTAAGATACAGAATGGTGAGGATGGGTACAAAACTTATTGTTGCCAACATTTTACCTTGTAAAAGGTGTTTTTTTGAACTGATTTCATAACCTTTTAATAAATTACAGAATAGCATAGTTAAGGAGGTTGCTCGGGTACGTCGGAAGTCAAAAGAGAGTTTTCGTAGACTCTCTGTTGCGTAGAGTAGTGAGCGGTTAGATTTGGCAACGTCGCTTCCCTACCATACCCAACAGCTGATCGCGTGCGCTCGGACTGCTCGGTCTGCTTGGTTTGTTTGTGTCTGCGAGTTTGTTTGTGTTAACAAAATGTGCGACAAGTCAGCGGGAAAGTTTTTTTGGAAAGGAAAACGGGTAACCGAGAAGATTCTCAATCTCAGGACACGACAAGCGGCTGCTGCAAAAAAAGTACGAAGTGTTTACGGCTGTAAACAGAACAGAAATTCGGAGCAATCTGACGCACAATCTAACCTCAATACTAAACAGAGAGAACCTAACGTAGAAGGTCGAAGAATTGTGCATATTAAAACGCTTGGTAAACAAATGTTTTGCTATAAATGTAGTCAGACGCTATCTATATGCAATATAGTCGATGAAAAGCTAATCGGACTAGCTTGTATATGGACCATACAATGTGACCACTGTTCATCTACAACAAGAGTAGCTACTGACCAAAAACAAAAAAAGCGTAAAAACTAAGCAAGGAAAAGAGATGTTTCGGTATGATGTAAATGTCGCAGGAGCAATTGGTATGTTTTTATAGCAAGAGATTAACGTATAAAATAACAGCAGTAACAACTAATTGCGAATGCATTTATTTCAGGAACTGTCAATACCGGTTCAGGGTACACTCATCTTAATAAGATGCTGTCTTCGTTTGATATACCAATATATCATAGCAATTCATATAAGCTACACGAGAAAGAAGTCGGTATAGGAGCAGGGGAACTGGCTCGAGAAGAATGCATGAAAGCTACTCTTTTAGAACGAGAACTAACGATTAAAAATGTTCAAGAAATTCAGAAGCTTCTGTAAGTTCTTGACAGATCAGTGGTAAATTTCTATAAATATTTTTCAGGCGATCAACAATTATGTACATACTATAACTATGACATCCAACACTTATAATGAATTTCGAGTATGGCTAATTTTTTAAACAATCATGTTCTTAAGATTTATTTTTATTTATGTGCAGTTGTATTGATTAAGGAGAGTGATTTTTTTACGAAATATACGTACAATTTTTATACGACATATATGTACAACAAATTGATTTTTTAGTTATTACTCGTATAAATTCGTTCATGAATAAAATTTTGAATAAATATACAATTTCAAATGAAACTATTTGTGAAACTTTTTTTTTATTGACATCTTACTCTTTTTTTATAGGCCTGAGAACTTAAAGAATAATTTTATATTCCCGACTCTACATGACGTTGATCATGCTACGGTTACTAGCGTATCAGAAGATACTATTGTTCGAATAGCTGCAACATACGATATGGGATGGACAACGAGAGGAACTGGTCGCGAATATGACAGCTTGTCTGGAGCAGCTGCTATGATTGGATTCTTTTCAAAAAAAGTTCTATCGTACACATCGAAAAATCGAAAATGCCGTTTATGCGACTTAGGCCATGATTCTAAAGATCATGATTGCAGGCAAAATTTTGATGGTTCTGCAAAGGCGATGGAACCTGCAGCAGCTGCTGAGCTAGCGAACGAAAATCCAATTTTTGAAGCTTGTAAAATCGAGCTTGGCATCATGATTGGAGATAATGATAGTAGCTCCATATTATCGATTCGTGCAGGCAGTGATCACGAAGTCATTAAACACTCGGATAAAAATCATACCAGTAAAGGCGTTACAAATGAATTGTACAAAATTAAAAAAGACCACAAGGAACTTAATTCTAATTCGATCAAATATCTGCAACGATGCTTCAACTACTGCGTGGCTCAGAATGCTGGTGATTCAGTGGAAATGGCTGCTGCGATAAAAAATATACCGTATCATTGTTATAATGACCATTCCAACTGCGGTAGTTGGTGTGGCTACCAGCACAACCCGGAAACTTATCAGCATTCCGTAATAGGAAGTGGCTTCAAAGACGAAAAATTATTTGATGCACTGAAGTGCTTATTTAACTGTTTAGCCAGCAAAACTGATCGATTTGCAGCTGGAGTATCTTCTAATGTCAACGAAAGCTTAAATATAACGATATGTAGTAAAGCTCCCAAAACAAGATTTTATGGAGGATCGGCATCGTATGACACTCGATTAGTAATCGCAATAAATAAAAAAACCAAGGCGAAAAGTTTGCAGGTATTTTAGCTACGAAGCTTTCGCTAAGTACGGCAAATCATACTCACAAGTATTACGATGCCTTAGATACTAAAGCTAAAAAGAGATATATAAAATCAACAACCAAAGACTTAAAAAAAAACCGCCTGCTTTTGAAGAAAAAAAAAACTGAATTGCGAAATAAAAAAGAAATCATCGAAGGTCCGGAGACTTATCAGTCAGATATCGGTCTTTTAAATGCCGATGCTCCCCGGATTTTGAACATAGTTGATACCGGTAGCAATAAAAAAATCGTGTTTTTCGATTTAGAAACTGGCGGATTTTCGAAAACCGATGATATTTTGCAAATCGCTGCAAAATGTGGCGACAAATCTTTTTCTATTTATATTACACCAACTCAACGTATTAATGAGAAAGCGAGCGATGTTACTGGATTATGTGTAGTGAAGTTAAAATTGCAATGCCACGGAAATGTTGTTTCCACCGTTAGTTTGTCCCAAGCATTACTAGAATTTTACAACTTTCTGTGTGATCTACAAGGGAGATGTATTTTAGTCGCGCATAACTACAATTTCGATCGTCCCAGATTATTAGCCGCGGTCGAAAAAAGCTTTCTTTTAAATCATTTTAAAGCTGTAGTGCAAGGATTTGTCGATACCTTACCCCTTATAAAAGCAATCACAAAGCTTATTAAAAAGGGAGACAATAAGTTGGAAAATTTAGCGAATCTTTACAATATACCGACTATGAATGCGCACAATGCAATTAGTGACTGCATAATGCTCGAGCAAGTGATAGTTAAGCTCGGCATTTCATCGCAAAAAATATTAAAAAACATACTATTGTGGGAAAAAGCAATTGAAATAAAAAATTATACGAGCAATTTGCCAAATAATTTGAAAAACTTGGAACCTTTCAAGTCATGCACTTCACTTGGAACTCGTAAAAAAATAATTGCTGCCAATATTTCATATGAGACAATAATTGACACTTTTAACACAAATAAACTAGCTGGCCTAGGTAGTCTTTTCGGCGAAGACCAAAATGGAATCATTGCAGTAACAAAAAACAGAGCTTTTATAAAAAAAATTGCACAGTTTTTAGAAAAAGCCTCTACAACGAGTTCTGCAATCTAATTTTATTATTTGCATGTTCTCTGAGTTCTAATTATTTATAGATATACATATTTCTATTGCGCAATATAGTTTTAATTATTAAACAATCCAAAGACATCTAAAAATAATGTATAAATTACATGCATTATACATGCATTATATTTCACGAGTAGCATAAGTTGTTCATTAGATATTTAATAAATTATTGTTCTTGTTTTACTTCTGTTTTTATTGCTAAGTAATTGTCAACTCAAATTATGTTCCATTTATTCAGGGTAGATGAACGCATTTCAAACAGCGCGCGCTACGGTGGGGATTGCGACGTTGCCACTATCTCACGGAATGGAGGTTAAGGTTGTCGAGAACTGCAGTTTCACGAAGACAACTTATTATTTATCAATCTTATAGTTACCTAATCGATGTTTTTTAACCTGTCACGTATTCCTTAAGTATTAATTTACTACTTTTGAAAGTTTCCCCGGTTTCTGTTCGTCAATTGTTGTGTATTTCAAGTATGAAGACAGAAAAAATTCGCCTGCCCATAAGATTCCATGTGAAATCGCGAAAAAGTATTTGATTAATATCTCATTGGATAGGTATCCAAATCATCTAAAAATGTATGTAGTGACTTTTCTAATACTATTAAGCTTATACAAATTTTTTTATTAACATCTGTTCGTTAATTCTAAATCAGAGCAACCTCCTTAAAAGTTTAGGTTTGATTTTTGCAAAATCTACCACACCTGCACCAAAATGCTTTAGATAATACTTTATGCACTTTGTCTTCAACAAGTTTTTATAACTCTTTTCGTAATAAGAGCAGTCGTTTTTGAGTTCTTGAAAAACCACATTTTAACCATTATAATTGTTAATAATAAACAAAAAAACTATTTGACAGCTGGAAAACCAAATTATTAATAAGCTGCTGGATTACAACAACATCCAGTTGAAAAATTTTAGGGACATGATGCTAGGAGTTACATTTTTGCATAACTGCTTCTACACGAAAATACGTCGGATGATAATTTATGTATTTCTATATTTTAAGCAACTTTCAATCATGATGATTTTTTTGTAGGTGCAGTAGTTATTGAGATATTTAAAAAAACAATGAATTCACCGTTATTATTGTTAATACCAAACAGATAAAGTATTTGCTAGGAGGAAGGCTAAGTTATTTTCAATAAGCGCTATAATTAGAACCAAATTTAGTTGAAAAATCCAGGAGATAATTAAAAAAAAACACAGAAAGGTAGCTGGCGTCTGGATTAGTATATGAGTAAGACTCCTCTACCTATATCTGCTGAATTCTAACTGAAATATTGACTGCTGCTTGATCAGATAAGCTGGGCTTGTACTTAATGATTATCTTCCTGGAATAAGTATATTGAAGAAAAGCTTATGAGTTAAAAAAAAAAAATATATATATATATATATATATATATATATATATATATATATATATA
>QLSS01000212.1:171692-199568 GCA_024372645.1 Trichomalopsis sarcophagae | reverse complement strand
AGAGAGAGAGAGAGAGAGAGAGAGAGAGAGAGAGAGAGAGAGAGAGAACGCTCTAACAATCCAAATTAAAGCAGAGAGAAAGACGCACTTAAATTACAATATCTACGCGAGGTACCTTAACGCACGCCGGAGAGCTCTCCTACCATAATCGCAGAATGAGACGTGGACGGCACGACGAAAAGCCCTAGCCGCACGTGGGTGGGATGCACCTTCCTCGGTCGCAGGACGCCTCGACGTCTCGAGGAAAGCCATCCTGGACCACGGGCAGGCTTGCCGCGCTACTGCGCGAAATTCAAAATTCCCTAAACGACCTTACTTATCCTGAACATATATTTTGAAACTACCGGCGGTTTTCTACCAGTGTCGGCTACTAAGCATGGGTTCCAAAAATCGCATGTAACTGCATGGCACATGCACATTCCACTCTTGCAGCGATAAAGAAACGGCTGCAAGCCGTTAAATGAGAAAAAAACTCAATCACTCGCAATCCGCGCAGAGTGTTTACTCGCATTAGCTGATCAATCAACCTAACCTGATAAAACATGGAGCGGCCATTTTTTCATTTAAAATTATTACCGTTGGGTGTACAGCACTCAAGTTTCTTTACGTCTATACTACAACAGATGAGTCAAGTTGTGAACAAGTTATGAATGACTGAAAGAAAAAAAAGAGAATCGGAGAGGCCAAAAATTAATTTTTTCCGCAAAATTAATTTTCAAAATTAATTATTTTCCAAACGAGCAATTTTATTAACAAAATAATATGGTAATTAGAAAGATCTTATGAAAATCTATGAAATCGTATACTCATATGTAAACATCAACAGGAGATCGAATAAAATATATACAGAATTCGTAAAACGTAAATAGGATATTTAGCAAATTCAAAGTCTAATAGGTCGAGGCGCGCTCCCGACGGTACAGTGTATAAAACTTATGCTTGCCATCGGGGCACTTCCGCGCTCCTTAATTTTTACTGCACGCCAATTCTTTACTTTTATCAAAATCAAAGATATTATGACTGTCAATGTCGTTCTTTTTGTAGTTTTGTGTGTTAATATCCAGCTGTGTATTGGATTTCTTATTTTGAGAAAAAATATGTTTTTTATTTTCTGTAAAAGAATTTTTGTCGACATTACTAATTATTTTCGAAGGTTTCAATTGTTGAACTACGTATTTTAAAGTTTCATTATCAGGTTTATTTTGACTATTAAGTAAATATTTCGATGTTTTCATTTTTCGTTTTGTGTGCCTTTAAAAGATTTGCTTTATTTTTTTCATAATAGGTTTTATTTTTATTCTTGATAGCAATACTAAGTATCTTTGTTTTTTTAATACTGTCTGTAAACATTTCATCCGAATTTTGATCAATTTTACGTTTCTTATTCTGCGCAACTTTATTACTAAAAGCTGGAGCTGCAATTCTTTTATCGATTATGTCAATAAAATTAAATAGTGTAGAGTTATTAATAAAAATGTTGTATTGATCTATTTTCAAACATTTGTAATAAATTTTCAAGCATTTCTTTTTTAGTATACTATAGTCTCAGGTTTTTAATCAAATAAAATTGTCACAGCCAAAGCTATAGCATAAACACCACAATCTGTAGCATTTGTTTGGGATTTAACTGTATTAAATATAATAGGTTTTTTATGCTTATGAGAATAATAAGGATGTAACTTATTTAAAACTTTAATAAAATCGCTATGTAATTCTGTATTCTGTTACAATGCCGCTACCCTGAGCGGGTCTTGGGCGTTGTCGTCCAGATCGGACGGGTGGGTGGCTATCACCACTACACAGCGCGTCCTCAGGTTGCGGATAGAGAAACAGCCCCTGTGAAAGAGGTTAGATGCGAATAAATTGAATAAGCAGTCGCGGACAGCCGATAGGAACAGGCGTGGGTGTGATGAGCCCACACTGTCGAACGCATTTATCTAGAAACACTACGCAAGCACCACAACAAAAAACACTTCATACTATCTCTTAGTAGTATATGGGCTGGTATGGGGAGACTGGGCGTAGCCTAGAGTGACGTCACCAGTCTCGTGGCTGGCACCAGTTGTTTATGTAAACAGAAGCCGATGTTTATATCAACAGTAGCTGATAAGGTTAATAAACATGATTTACTTCCGCTACTGTCATAAACAGTCTGTGATCGATGGGTGACTTTTATTTGTTTATTGATAAATAATTACAAATAATTTTTAAACAAAAGCTATATTACGCATACGATGCCAACTCTCCCCCTTTTACCCCAAGCATACCCCAGCGCGACTCTATCTCTCTCTCTTTCGCTGTCTAGTCCATACCGGCCCAAGAGCTCGAACGCACGTACGTGACTCTCGCTATACCAGCCCGTAGCCCCCATCTCCTTTTACACTATAGTAGCCCCGAGCTCTAACGCAGTGGTTCCCGCTGCTGCTATACCGGACCCGCTTCTCTCTCTCTCTCCCCTCTCTACGCCATACTCTCGCGCGTCCGCCAAAGCAGCCGTCTACCTGTCGCTCGCGTATACCTGCTGTTCGGCTTTTATTGTCCTAGCGCCGGCTCTGATCCTTTCTGCGCTGTAATAATATGTAACATGTATGATTTCCTACTACACGGTGCCGCAAGCCTACTCTAAATTTCAGCTTTGGGGTTTATTGGTGGGATTTGTGCACATTAAAATAGAGAAATTTTTGTTTGATACAATCTTATATTTATTTAATAAAACAGCAAAAATTGAATACATGATATATTTATGCGCGTGTGTGTGTATGTGTGTGTGCGTGGAACAATAAAGCATATTTACAGCTTAGAAACTAACGATATGAGATAAATAAATTAAGTTATATCAGAAACATAACTTCGTACACATCTTTTGTGATTCTGGCTAAGCCAAATGCATAGATTTCTGTTAAAACTACATCAAAAACGATTTTATATTTATGATGGGCGTAATATTGTTTGAACGAGTTTACATTTTTCAGAATTTCACGACATAGTTCAGCCTCTTCTCTTTTCAAAGCTTCTTTTATATAATCTAAAATTGAGTCCACGCCGCGATTAACTAATCCCGAAAGCTCATCGAGCTGTTTATAACGCAAATCGATGCACTCTTTTACCTGTTTTAAGCCAGCGAACGTTTGTTGATGAATTATTACACTAGGCGGACTCTCGTACTTTTTCTGCTTCTTGCACGCAGGCTGTACAGGTGGATGCTGTTGTGTTTCCTCGTCATGTCCGCTGCCACCGCCGACACTGCTGATGAACTGCTGACTGTTGTGGGTTGTCATTTCTGCTGTAGGTGCTGATGTTGGTGTTGGCCTCTCGTCGATGCCGATCGCCCTTGCTCCTAAGCTGTTTGTGAATGCGTTATTCTTGACAAAGTCTGATGAAAAAAAAAGATGATGCTTTGATACGGGTGCAACTTCGTAGCTGTCAAAGTAAATTCCGTATCCATTTTTATCTATAAAGATGGCAACCCAGTGTGATCCTGGCTGATCGGACGTGTCGAGATTCGTTACAATAGCTGTCGGTGTGGATAGCAATTTCGGAATGTGATTAGCAGCATAAACTCCTATTGAATCGGATTTTAATCCTCTAATAGCTGTGATTATTTGACGCGTATTCATGTTGATGGTGCATCTACGTACTCTTCTTCTACCGCACCGTCTTTTTTCTCGTCAACTTCTTTTTTAATTCCGTCCACAACGTCGCTAGCACGAAATCTTTCGGAATAGTGATATCTCTCCATCTGCAGCCGATCGTAATCTAATATAGCTTGGTACATTACTTGGATATTTATGTCGTACGGGTCGCTTCGATGAGGACTGGCAACGATTAAGTATATCCACCTTCTGATTCGATAGGCTCGACGCAGTGCGCAACAATTTTTCTTGATCTCGAATTTCTTGATACCGTGGCTGGTGCACAGCAAGACGTTAGAGAATTGCACAGAGAGTTCGTCAAACAAAGGCGCACTAAAATCTTCTAAATTGATGATTTTTCGAGCCACTACTTTTTCCAAAAACTTGGCTTTTACCTGGCCACGCACGTATATACGGTGCGCGTCTGTCACCAAGTTACACAGATTACGACGCAGATTATTGAAGGAGATATCTCCGTCGTCCCACACTAAACCGTGCACATCGAGAGTGCAGTAATTATTCGTCTGCTGCATATCCGTGGGTAATTTGGTAAAACTGCACGGCGCGCGAATGATCCAATGACCAACTATACGGCTCTGGAGAGATAAAACTCCGACTTCTTTGGGAATAAATTTTTTATTTATATCGAAAGCCTTGAATATCGATCACGTAGTCCCCGTAATGCCTCACGATATTACTGCCGAATTTGTACTTTGCACTATCCACGGAAACTATTCGCAGTAGGGTAGCGTGAGTGTCGCCTACAGTGTGTGGCTCGCATACATTCGTGTACAGGTAGAGCTTATCGGGAATAGCTCAGGAAAGCGATGCTGGTCTGTTACCTAGTGCGACTACACTGCCCATTGACGAGGTGCCATATTTTCTCTGAGTCTCGGAATCTTCGAAACCGAAAATAAGACAAATTTTTTCGTTAAACGTTGTCTGATGCTGATCGCAGGCACACTTGTTCTGTAGCATGTAGTAGCCCTTTTGAAAGGATGCAACTTTGAGACGCAGATGATCTTGAAAGGCGGCTGATTTATTTATTTCGTTGGCTAGTTGCTCGATCTTGTTATAAATACCGTGCGGAAAAAAATGCGTATCCTCCTTTGCCTTTTCCGACTGCATAAACGTGTAAATGTCGTCCGATTGTTGAATGTGCGTGACAGTGTTTGGCACGTGAATTTCGATTAGCGCAACGGACGAATTTCCTCTGAGTTTGAGCTCGCACGAGAGCTGCGTTGTAAAGCAGCTGGTGGCGTTTTCGTTGTAGTACGTCATACTGCTATTGCTAGGCAGAACTAGGTAAAAATCGTTCTGGTCCATTTTGTCGGGATAGTCAGTTCACTTGAGGAGTAGCTGCTTCTTCAAGCCATGACCCTTTTCACGATTTACACGTTCTATTTTGAATTGCTCAGCAGCGTCCGACATGCGTTTCGTGCCAACGTGAGCGAGCTCCTTGAGATAGAAAAAGCCGTCAATCTCCACGCTGTTCAAATCTTCCAGGATATACTGGTAACTGATGTCTATTCGATATGCGCTTAATCTTGAAAACTTCCTCGCTAAAGTTTTTTTCGTACGACTCATGCGTAAGTAAGATCCGGGCTTGCATTTATTGATTACACCTGACGCTATCTTTTCGCGATTCTTGTAAGTCGATTGCAGACGAGCTCTTTTCGATAAATTTTCGCGCGCTTTCGCAGCATTATAGATGCTCACATCACAGGGGCTCATCTTTGTACCGCTGTGTTGCGTATGGTTGTAGGCCTCAATGATTTACTGCACCACGTCGATGTAACGTTGCGTGTTATTGTGAGAAAAGTATCGCCACATTCGTTCGCGTATAGTACGGTTTAGTCTCCCACCACAGCCGCTTTGATATCGGGGTTTCGAGCTGTACAGAATTTGATGTCGCGTTTTTTCAAAAATTTCTGAAACGTCGAGCCTACAAACTCCTTACCCTTGTCGGATTGTAAGAGTATCAAGACGCAACCGTTGCTGCGTACGATAATTCGTCCGAAGGCTGCGGTAACGTTGGCTGTAGTTTTATCGCGTAGCAAGGCTCCAGCCACGCGTGTTTGCTCAATACACCCACCACTACAAGTAGGTAACAGTATCCCTCGTTGTGCTCTTTGATTGTGGTTAATTGAAGAAAATCGCACTCCCATACGTCTTTTTTTTCTGCCAATCGCTGACAGATTTACAATTATTGCAAATCGTCAATTTTCTCAGCATGTTTTTGTGCTTTTTGAGTCGTCGTTTATGCGAGTCTTTGATTTTGATTACACCTTGCAAGATATTCAAAGCGCACTCACATATGCAAGGCACGAATCTTTTGTCAGCTGTGCGTAAAACAGCCGTTATGGAGCGTTTAGCGAAAGCTATTGAAAATAGTCTCGCATCGATAAGGCAAACAGGCTTTGCGAGCGGCGATGCGACGCTAATTAATAGAATATCGTCGATGAAAAAATTGCAGGCTTTTACTGGGGAACCACTTGAAAGAAGTAGATTCAAGCAGTCTTTTGAATTTGCGACTAAATTGGGGAACTATTCAGATCATGAAAATGTACTATGATTATTTGATGCACTGTCCGGCGACGATCGCAAAGCTGTTCAGCCTTTATTTATGGCAGGCCATAGTTCTAAAGAAACTATGGATACGTTAGAAATGCGAATCGGAAATTCTAAACTGATTTTGATTAAGATTTTAGACGATATCAGACTGTTACCAAGCATAGAGAAGGATAAGATAGGTTTGATCGAATTCGCGACTAAATTAAGGAACGCCGTTTTAGCAATAAAGTCACAGAAGTAGAGTAAAGGATACTTAGACAGCCCGGAACTTGTAGACAGTTTGATTAAAAAATTACCGAGCACAATGACTTATAATTTTACTAATTATGTCGCCGACGAAACGCGAGATAATGATGAAACACCGGCTTTAGAAAAACTTGATCAGTACGTATAAAGAGGCACAAAAGCATATAGTTGCAAATATCATAACTTACGAGGTATCCGAGGCTGATAAGAATTCTAAGAGTGTTAGTTCCGGTTCGCGAGAAAGGGTCAAGCCGGTATATACAGCGTTAAACGGAAGCGCAGACTAAAACGACAGCCTCGAGAAGAAGCGAAGAGAAACGCGTGAAAGCCAACATTGTGCGAATTGCCGACGCAAAGGGCATTTAATCGATAAGTGTACTGAGTTTGCTAGGGTTCCGGAATATATGCGTTGGAAAATTGCAAAAAACCAACGTCTATGTTATAATTGTTTAGGAAGCGGCGGGCATTCTCGAAATACTTGCAAGAAGCCAAAATGTAAAAAATGTAGTCGACGCCATCATGAATGCCTACACCCCAGCGAAGTGAGAAATTCGAATGCAAAACCACAATGCGAAGTTCAGACGTTAGAAGTAGTCAGAAGTTATTAAACGAATGAAAAAATGTCTGAAATAAATCATCAAATTTGACTAAATTGTGTTGAATTACTGAGATTAATACCTATTTATTTAACGGGATCGAGATCATTTAAACTTATTTATGCATTATTAGACGATGGAGCAACGGTAGCCATTATAAATTCAAAAATAATAGATGAGATTGGCGCGGACAAAACAAGTGAGAAAATATATTTGAAGAGGATAGGAGGAGATAGCTCGACTATGTTATGCAGTGAAAAAGTAAATTTAAGTGTGCAAAGCGACTCTGCGTCTTTTATTGTAAAGAACGTATTAGTCATACGTGACCTATCTTTGAGTAACCAATGTGTGGACCAAGAGTTAGTCGATTTCTGTGCGGTGAAAACAGGGATAAAAATTTTGCCGTATAATGCAGCGCCGGAAATGATTATAGGACAAGATAACTGCAATCTTATACTCACGCGTGAATATCGCGAATTAGAAAAGAGCAACTTACTTATATCTAGTAGTTTATTAGGTTGGTCAAGTCACGGGCTTCTGCATAAAGTAAAGGGTAAAAAATTCGAAAATGTACATAATATCTGCCAGTCTTCAGAATCGATTCTTTTAAATGAACTGCATGAGTTAGTCAAATATTATTTTGAAATAGATTCGATCGGAATAAATACTCGAGTAAAAGCAACGCACGAAGATAGGCGCGCTCTTGAAATTTTAGAAAAGACAAGCTTTCATAATGGAACAAAATGGGTAGTAGGATTATTATTAAGGGATGACGCAGAGATGACTGACGACGGACAATTTATGTCATTACATAGGTTAAAATTACAAGAGAAAAGGTTAGATCGTGATGCTATACTCGCAAATTTATATTACAACGAAATGAAGAGATTATTTGACAGAAAATTCGCGAAGAAAGCAACGAAAAAGTCGATAAATAAAATGATTCGAAACCAAGGAAAATTCGATTAGTTTTTGATTTTGCCCCCAAAGTCAAAAGGTAAAAGCTTTAATGATTATTTATTATCCGGTCCGGACTTATTAAAATCATTGATTGGAATTATAATAAGGTTTAGACAGTTTGCTTACGCGATTAAGGCCGATATTAGATCATTGATTGGAATTATAATAAGGTTTAGACAGTTTGCTTACGCGATTAAGGCCGATATTAGAGACATGTTTTTAAAAATTAAAATCGGTGAAGAAGATCAAGATGCGCAACGTTTTTTTGTGTCGAGGCGCGGATCGTACGGGACCATCAGAAGAGTACGTTTTCACCTCGGTTTTATTTGGAGTGCAATCATCACCGTGCACAGCTATTTACATTAAAAATAAAAATGCTTCACAATTTTTATCAGTCTATCCGGAAACCGCAAATAGTATAATTGATAATTGTTACATGTATGATTATTTACATAGTTGTGAGAGGATTTCAGAAGATATTAGTTGCGTTAAAGAGTCGATCCAGATTAACAAATTTGCTAATTGGGAAATGCACGGATGGGCAAGTAATCACGCGGACATTTTAAGGAAGATAAATTCGGGAAACTCTTTAAGCACTTTAATAAAAACGGTAGATAATTACAGTAATGACGAAAAGGTATTAGGACTAAAATGGTTAAATTCGACGGATGAACTTGCATTTAGATTCAATTCAAATAAAATAACCGAAGCATTTATGATGGGTCTCAGAAACCGACGAATAGAGAATTTTTAGGAATAATTATGTCAATTTTCGACCCTCTCGTTTTTTTAATTCCGATTATGATACAATCTAGAATTTAATGTAGCAAATCTGGGCTAGTGGAATAGGTTGGGACGAGAAGTTGCGTGATGACGAATTTTTTATGTGGCAACAATGGCTAAAAGGTTTAGAAATTGTAAAATGTAAGATCGAACGTTGTTATCAGCTTAAAAACGAACAGGTAAAATTTGCTGAATTACATATTTTTTGCGATGCTAGTACAAAAGCTTACGCAGTAGTCGCTAGTAGTAAGTAAGCCGGTATGGGGAGACATAACAAATGAGGTCATCACTGGCGCATCCTTATCTTATCGATGTAAACAAGTCATAAAGATAAGGTATCATGTTTATAGATATCTTTACCACAATAATAAACAATAATGGTACTTTACAAGTAATAAAGATAAGATCGTGCTGGCGCATCCTTATCTTATCAATGTAAACAAGTCATAAAGATAAGGTATCATGTTCATACATACAAGTAATTAAAATTACCTTTATTACGTGTAGATAATTTTAATTAATTATTTATGTAAACAAACAATACCTTAGCTTAATTATTTGTTTACATTGATAAGATAAGGATACAATAGTAATGATGTCATTTGTTGTCTTCACACACCAAGTTAGTAAATAAAAAAATTCATTTCTTGCAATGTATCATGGTTTTTATTAGAAAAATTATTTATTCGAATTATTATAAACAATGTAAATGCAATCGCACATGTGTACACATATATACACTTACGCGAGCACACACACACACACGTGGGCGCACACACGCACACACACACGCGCACGCGCGGACACAATCGTGACCACGTTGTGTCGTACGTATCGTATTGTCTCACACACACACACACACATACACACACCTTCATGACACGTTGTATCATCCGCATTGTGTCGTCTGCTAACGCACAGTGACACCTCGTGTCGTCTGCTAACGCAGGAAGGGACGCTACCTTCTTACACTGCTCTTTCGCTTGTTCTCTATCCCCCCCCCCTCTCGTTCTCTAGCCCTCTCTCTCTCTCTCTCGACCCTTCTCTCCCCGATGCACATGCTTACCTTCTCACGCACTTTCTAGCTCTCGTTCACTCCCTCTCTCCTCCACGCACATTCTCTTCCTTCTCTTTCTCACGCACATACTCTCCCTTTCTCTTTCTCTCTCTTTCTCTCTATCGCTCTCTCACGCACACGCTTTACCTCTCTCTATTTCTCTAACGCCCAAGCTGCATATCCATACACACATACACACACACACACATATACACACACACGCACTTGCGCCACACACTAACACTATAACACTGAAACACACTAACACTAATCAGTCTATCACCACTGACTCCTCTTCATGTCCTGGTTCTATCTTAATGATCTCTCCTCTGTCATAAGGAGTATCGGGTGATGCTCGAGGAACTCCTCGCCTACATCAATCTCCTCGTCTTTTTTGACGATCTCCATCGCAGCGTCTTCAGCTGCATGTACCTGCTGCACCACCTGTGTAAAAAGATGTACATCATAAATAAGCTGAATGTACATCATAAATGAACGTGAATATGTACGTTGATTGACTTACCTGTTGTTGCTGCTGCATCTTCTCCTCATTGTCAGCCTCCTGCATCTCATTTCTCCTTATTATATCCAAGCTGCAGCACAGCAGTTCCTTCCTGCTACACGTTGTGCAGCGTCGTGCTCTGCACTCTGTGCAGAATGAACATTGGGTACGCTTGGTCATGCGGTTCATTATCCGGGCGCACTTCGCACACATATCCCCTCTCTTCCTCGCAGTCTTCATACAGCTTCGCGTATGTGTCACGGTGCTGCTGAATGAGGCGGGAAGCACGCTCCATTCGTGATATCAAGAGAGCGTATTTCTCCTCCAATTGCTTTAACACGGCACTTTTTACGGTCATCTTGCTTCGACTACTATCGGCTTGTTACTGACGACTGCAGTCCAAGCAGTCATCTGTAGGGCCTAGGAGGAAGATGGAGTAAAGAAAAAAATTTTGACTTGTGATGACTATTGTTCTATAGCGCACGTGCTCTCGTACACCCGATACTCGAACGAGCTGTGCAGCGAAATGCTCGACGGACACGGGACACTTTTTACGAGCGCTAGAGAGTATAACCTTTGACTCTCAAGTACTCTTCGCAGGAAGTTGATATTTTTTAGTATCCACTTCTAGTCATGAGTTTAAGCAGGCGATACTTCTCGTCGGATACGGGATACTTTTTCACGATTGTAAGATAGAGTTTGACTCTTGACTGTTCTACACGTGAACTTGATATTTTAGTATCTACTCGACGGTAAGAGTCTTTGCAGCCGATACCTATAAGCGGAAAAAATGGATCAGTGTGACAAAACATCGGTTCAGAGTAATCTCAAATGTAATTAACATGTGGATTCTCGGAGCCGTATACTTGATACTGCTTGTGTGAGAATCGCTATGGCACAGGAAGTCGAATGCTATTAAATGTGATAGAGCATTGATTTAGCCGCCTTGTATCGTGCGAGAATCGTCGACGGTATCATTATTTCAGATTGTTATGCATCTTGGACCTGTGAGAGCGTAGGTAATATAATACCTATGAATCACTCAATCCTCTTACTGTTTAAGTAACATTCGACGAAATTTTGATACTTACGAATGATAAAGCTGAGGCAAAACTTATCGCAGGATGTTATTTTTTGCGATTTATACTGTTGTGCGAGTCCACACATTTCCCCACTAGCAAGACGTTTTTTATACTATATAAACCCTACGTTGACCTCAGGAGCTCAGTAGTCATGAGAGTAGTTGAATTAAATCAAGAGCTCGCAAGCATGTATAACGTAGCCGAGGAGTCTTTACGCACTGTAGTGCTTCGCATCGCTGGCATCTTCAAGCAAATGGTGTTGTTAGACGCAGGTGTACAAGAAGCTGGTGTCTACGTATGAAACGCATGGTTGCGTGTCAATTATGCTGCGAGTTTACACGTCTTTTACGATGCTGCGGGCCACGGAAAATTGAACAGCTTCATAGAGTCATTTTTAAAAAATGCAACTTAGCTGTGCGATGAGCAGCAGAATTTTGTATGCATCACAATTTTGCTCATTTACCTGTGTTGACGCGGCTAATGACAGCATTCGAGGAGAATAATGGTGAGTACATTTTTATTGATTGTAATTTTTCTGCACTATATCGCGTTGTCATTAATAAAAATCAAACAGCGCTTGTACTTGGCAACGAGGTAAACGCTACCACAGCTGATAGTGGCGTCTGCTGCTGCTGCTACAAGCTCTGTTTCATTCACTCACGCGCGCGCATACACACATTCCTAACGCTGTGTCGTCTGCTCTTACCGTAGAACGCGTCGACTGCTACGCATGACGCGTAGTGTTTTCAAGTTGTCTTCTTCAGCGCTAGGGAAATTAGCTTCTTACATCTGTCATATTACATAGCATGCAATGCGTATCTCTCTATCATTACAGTAATATAACGTATAATTATAAAATTAAAGAATATACATCCACTATATTCTATGACAGTGAGAATACTTTTTTAATCAACTGTTTTTCTCGCTGTACTTCTTGCTTTTTTATTAAAAATGTGTAATCAAATTTGATGTTTTAATTTATTCGACATCAAAGAGATTTTAATATTCATGTGATGTATGCATCACTACCTTCGAATACATATAACGTTTATTATAAAAAGTAAGCGCTGTATTTTTAACATAAAATTGTTTTACATTTCAGCATTAGAAAATTTATTAGCCGACGTAACCTCTGATGAAGATGATATTACAGAATACACATCGAGTGAGAATGTTGAACATACGTCATCGGATGAAGGTGAGGAGGAGGAGGATGAGGAGGAGGAGGCAACGAGAGATGCAAGTGGGACGGAGGATACAGCACAAGCGGGGAATGCTGTAGTCGATGTACAGTTTGTACCGGTTGAAATGGTGGGGGTGAGCGCTGCCGATGCACACGGAGAGGAGGAGAGCAAAGCCGTAATGAGAGAAGCAGCAGCAGCAGCTGTGGCTACGGCGCCTGCAGCTGTGCGTCTTCAGGTGAATGAGGCGATGGAGGAGGAGGAGGAGGAGGAAGAGGAAGGTGAAACAGTAGAGAGAGCACAGAATAACCACGATGCTAGAGCGGAGGAGGCTGAACATGTACCTGCCAATAGGGATTCTCAGCGTATGGCTAATGTTGACCACCTTCTTGCCGCATGTACAGAGCCAATAGCTGCTGCTAATAATATTCTACAGCGCTTGATGGAACGAGCAGCTGATGAAAGCGAAAATATTATTGAGTATGCGTAGCATCCATGTGTCAAAAGACGGCAACAAATCCTCGACTTTTTAGCCCGACCAGTCGAACCCGAAGAAATGCGGTACACGAGAAGAAGCGCTGAAGGATTTGTCACCGAGCATTTTTTTAACCAAGAAAATCCAAGAGATCGTCAAATTGATGAACGTGAGTATTATGCTGTATTTAAATATATATTTTTCTTGAAATAAATTCTTACTTTTGAATATTATTTAAGTTATTCGACGTGGTCTCGAAGGATTTTCTAAGTAACCCAGGGCTTTGAAACAAGATATCATGCGTATCATGTATGTTCGAAGAGCACAAGAAATACGTTGGTTTTTCAATGCTTGTAAAGATAAAAATTCCATACTGTTAGACACTGAAAATTTACCTGAAGTGTTTAATTGCCTGGGGCAGAGTTTTTCAGGACCACCAGAAGAATAATTTAAAAATAAGAAAGTGTAAAATAGGGTATTCATATATTTTTTATTCAATAAATTTTTTCAGAACATAATCACTCTGACGATTCGTCATGTTCTTCTTCTACAACCATTTTTCCCTTATCTACATCATCTTCGAACTCCAATACTTCTGTAAAATCGCAGGGTTACGAGGCCGATGAAAGCGATTTTTCTATTCAAGTTAATAGAGGACAAAGAAGAAGAATTGGAAATTCAAGCATCAATAATGATGATGATGATTTGTCTGACTACGAACAAGAGGATAATCAGCCCAGTGAGGAGTCAGAGGAGGAGATCATCGAGGAGGAGGAGAGAAGCGAAACAGACGATGAGGAAGGAGATGAGGATATCCAGCCTCCTGGTAATCGTTTTGATATTTTCCAACAAAATTTGCATTATATATCTAAGTATAAAATAGAAGGTAGACGTATTGTGCTAAAAATAAGATCTCCACCGGAGGATGGATCTATAAATCCGATAGTTTGGTTGGAAATAGTTATACGTGATATTTATTCTTATATAATTTCATTATGTAATGAAAACGAAATGATTGGTGTCTCCGTTAGAAGTTTAAATTTTACACGAGGCCCGGGTGGGTTATATTTACGATTAGTAAATAATTTTTTCTACAATGATTTATGAAATTTAATAAGCGGATTAGCTCAGAGTAATGAGAATTTTCAAATAGATGAGAGCTTTATTCTAACATTAACACTTGTTAATATACCTAATGGTGGCCGAGGTGGAAGTAGAAAGAGGATAAATGTTGATAGCTTAGCTCAAAGATCGGTTGTATCTATAAGAAATAACGATAATTTATGCATGCCAAGAGCTTTAATTGTCGGGGAGGCTTTTATGATGTATAAAAAATTCCTTTCAAACGAAGCCATTGATACTTGGAATATTGTCAGAGGTAGCAGACGTGGTATGCAAAAAGAGCGCGCAAATCTCCTTACTATTAATGCAAACGTCGTAATTCCTGCAAACGGGTGTGGTATGCGCGAAATAGAGATGTATCAGCGGTATTATGTTGAAAAAAATATCGCTATTGTAATATACGATAGTTTATCCCTAGGAAGTGGAGAACCGCCCTTTTACGATGGAAGACCTCTGTTAAATTCAAATTCTTTTGACGTTATAAATCTTTTGTACGATGCGCGAAGGCGACATTTCGATACAATATTAAATTTAACCGGTGCTGCACGCAATCGTTTTTTTCTGCGAACATTGTAATAAAAGCTATAGATACGTAGATGAGCATAGATGTACAGCCAAATGTGACAGGTGTTTTTGTGTACCATCGTGTAATTCTAATATAGATATTATAAAGTGTGTAGAATGTAACCGAGAATTTTACGGAAAAATATGTTTCGAGCGTCACAAAATAGATGGGTCATACAAAAAAAATAATAAAAAAATATGCGATGTAGTAAAAGTTTGTAATATGTGTTGCAAACAAATTAATATCTACAAGTCAAATCACGAGTGTGGAATCAATTGGTGCAACTTAAGCTCTGTTATATTCAACGCATTGGACGTAATGTTAACGCACAGATTAATCGTAAATCCCCAAAGAAAAACTTATTTATTTTTTATGACTTTGAGACGCGTCAAGATTCTGCTTACCGTCAACATGCAGAGATAAAAATACACATTCCAAATCTATGTGTTGTACAACAGGTTTGCGATGATTGCATGGATGATGAAAATATAAATATACTATTCCAAACGTGTGGTGTAAGAGAGCATGTATTTCGCGATGATCCAGTTAAACAATTAATAGGTTTGACAGTACGCGAGAAAACTACCTTCGGTCAAATAACTTGTATTGCTCATAACTCTCGTGGGTTTGATGCGCAATTTATTTTGAGAGTAATCGTTGAAAATACCTCAATAGTACCGAACGTAATATTAAATGGACAAAATATAATTATGCTTCAATGCGGGCGAACAAAATTTATTGATAGCTTAAACTATTTTCACATGAAATTAAGTGCTTTACCACAAACTTTTTCTCTACCACCAGCTAGCAAAAAAGGATATTTTCCTCATCTATTCAATACTTTAGATAATCAAAATTATGTTGGGGCTTTACCTGAAGCATCGTTCTATGCGCCTAATGCCATGTTGACGTCTGAGAGGGAAAAGTTTATTGCATGGTATGAGGAGAACCGAAATACTTATGAGTTTGATTTTCAACGTGAAATACTCGATTATTGCCGTATGGATGGAGAAATTTTAAGATTTGCATGCATGGCTTTTCGGACAATTTTCATTAAGTGCGGGAATACTTATCCGTTTACAGAGGCAATGACCATTGCCTCCTCCATTGTGTATAGAAAAAATTTCTTACGCGAAAAGACTATCGGTATCATTCCAGCATTTGGATATCGACGCGCTGATAATCATTCGCAAAAGTCAATACAATGTCTGTTACAGTGTGAACGTGAGATTGGTCGGGAAATCATACACGCGGGTAGAGCACGTGAATTTATGCTTCTAGAAGGGTTTCGTGTAGATGGCTATTTAACTCCGGAAAATGATAATGCTAAAGGTATTGTCTTTGAATATCAAGGGTGTTACACACACGGTTGTCCTATTTGCTTTAATAAACGACGAGATAAAATAATGTCATACGGTAGAAGTATGGATGAGTCGTACAAGAATACTTTCCGGAAAATTCAAAAAATAAAAGCCCTGGGTTACGAAGTTCGAGAGATATGGGAATGTACTTTTGATAAGGATAAAGGCAGAGAATCGCGAAATCTACGAATATGTAACACAGCATCCTCTCATGAGTCGTATAAAGTTGAATCCGCGCGATGCTTTTTTCGGAGGTAGAACGGAGAATATAGTTACTGAGTACGCGATCGGAAATAACGAAAAAATTCAATATACAGATATATGTTCTCTTTATTCGTACGAGTGTAAAAGAAGTCGATTTCCCGTAGGACATCCGGGAATTTTAATTGGTGAAGACTGCAATGAATTAACGCAGGGAAATAACAATAATCTCAACAATATTCAAGGATTAGTTAAATGTAGTATCTTACCACCGCGCGACCTACACATTCCACTCTTACCAATTAATATGAACGGACGTCTTCTTTTTGCTCTTTGCCGCTCATGCTGCGAAGAAATGCAGCAGTGTGACTGCAATCACGAAGACCCAAAAATGCGTGATTTCACGGGCACCTGGGTTGCTGATGAGTTGCGTAAAGCTAAAGAATTCGGTTACGGTATTACAAAAATTTATATTATTTGGCAATATGAGATGACACAATATAATCAAATTGAATTCGTTTTGAGGTAAGTTTAGACAACGGAGTAATTTGAAACAAACTGAAGTTGTAAAATCACGTGAATCTCTTTTAAAACTTCTTACTTGTCCGGAAAGAGATGTTAATTATATACTAGCAATTAATGATGAGATACTGTACGTGAATTGGCAATACAAGGATGAGGCTGTCACTTCTGCCCCGCATACGAATGTCGTGATTGCAGCTTATACCACTGCTCAAGCACGTTTAGAACTATATAATTACTTGAGAAGGTTGGGTGATCGTGTTCTTTATTATGACACAGATTCTTGTATATTTATTTCGCATGACGATGCTCCGGATGAGTATAAACCTTTTATTGGCTCTAAACTAGGTGATATGACAGATGAACTTTGTGGTTATGGTGAGAATACGTATATAAGTAATTTTGTTTCGGGAGGACCAAAGTTTTACGCTTACACAGCTGTAACACCCAATAAAGATGATAAAATTGAATGTTGTAAAGTAAAAGGTATCTCATTAAACTTCTCAAACGGTGTAAAAATTAATTTTGATAGCATTAAGAATTTGATTAACGATGCCTTTGCAAACGATGATCACGAATCTGAAAAAATGAATGATGAATGTAGTAAAATACGCTTGAAATTCAAAGCTATCAGAAGAACTAAAATGCATGAAGTTGTAACGCGTGAAGAATCGAAAACATGTTGTGTTGTATTGAAAAAACGACGATTATACCTTACGTCACATAAGTCTCTACCTTTTGGATATAAGAATAATTAACTTTTTGAATGTATTTATCGTAAATAAAAATAAACACAAATTTTTATATAATTTCCTTATTTTTAAATTTAAAAGATCCCTAACACAGTTTTATATCCTCAGTATAGCTTCTGTCATCGATGAGAACGCTTCTTACGGAAATTTAGCTCCTTTTAACGCATAATTCAGCTTACTCGCGGTGTTATTTAGCTTGTTGGACACGAATATCAGCTTAAACAGCGGTAATAACAGCTTGTGATTCAGCACACGTAAAATTAGCTTATTTTTACGTGTGCCGCGCCGCACCGCCGCCGCCGCCGCCGACCGTCCGCATGCCATAAGCTTATTTTAAGGTAAATCTCTAGTGTGTATGAGTGTGTGAGTACTTGGTGAAATGGATATGCGATTCAAACATCCGTTTACTTGTATCGTTAGCGGACCCACGGGATGTGGTAAAACAGTTTTTGTCAAAAGGTTTCTTCGACATCTTCCACTAATGTGCAGTGTAACTTTTGATCGGATATTACTCTATTATGCCGAGTGGCAGTCTAAGTATGAGACAGACTTTGTTCCAGGAGGTATAAGTAGTAGTAGTAGTAGATAGAGTAGAAAAAAAATTGTTGAATTTCACGAGGGATTACCTCAGCCTTCAGATTATTCTCAAGACAATGAAAAGAAAAAATTATTAATTATCGAGAATTTAATGAGAGAATCTTCGAATAACATTATTCTCGATTTATTTACAAAGGCAATCACAAGAATTGAAGTGTAATTTTTATTACACAAAATCTTTTTCACAAAGGAGCTGGTCAACGCGATATCTCATTAAATGCAAATTACCTCGTTATTTTTAAAAATCCACCTGATCGTTCGCAAATACAATATCTAGCACGTCAAGTATATCCCGAAGACCCAACATTTTTACAAGAAGCGTATCTCGATAGTACGTCAACTGCTCAAGGCTATCTTTTGTTGGATTTCAAACAGTCGACCGAGGATGAATTTCGTTTTCGTACCTCTGTTTTTCCCGATGATAAATTGAGTTACGCATATGTGCCAAAGAAGAATAAGAAATTCCGATAAAAGTAGAGGATTCTATGATTAAAGCTTCAGTCTGATTGAAACAATGGCAGGGAGAGGAGCGTCTGCGAGAACTGATAGTCGTAGACGGCGTAGAAAACAGCGTGAAGGTGGTGGTGCTGCTGCTGCTGCTGAAGAAGAAGAAGAAGATACAAGGTGTGGATGCCTACCAAAGCATTTTACAAAAAAGTGTGTTGCAGTATTGAATGCTCTTTGTCATGCAGATAGTCAGTAGCGCTTAGCACTGTTACGTGTAGCAAAAAACGTGTATAAAAAACTCGTAAAAGCATATGCGAGTGCGTGTTAAATGTATTGCGTGGAGTCGTTAAAATAAAAAACTCTCACAAATCAAAGTTAAAAAAACATAAAAGTGTTTTGAGAAAATTATTAAATAAATCCAGTAGTAAAAACAGTGAAAAATAGTGGAAAAAAAAGAAACGCGTCCTTATTCAAAACGGTGGTGCTTTTTTACCAATGTTACTTGCACCATTTATAGGTGCACTTGTGTCAAAAATATTTCGAGTCTCTGGAAATTAAAATATGGAGTGTAATGGAATTCACAATTCCATTACGCACATAAACGCGATGTAATGAAACATAGAAAAGAACAGGCGTAAGGAAATCCTAAATTCCACTACACGCACAAAAACAGAATAAAAAAAATTAATAATGGCACACGTACACACTGAAACAGACACATACACTCATAACGCGTCGCCATCGCAGCAACCACACGCTGAGAAAAGAGATTATGCCTTACCAAAATAAAACTAAAGAGCCAGCAGCCAATACGCATCTAAGCCGACTACCGTAAAAATGGCAGAGTAAAATAGACATAGACCAGAATACGAAACAAACAAGCTAATAAAGGAACCTCATAAATATCGCGACACTCCGCAACGATGTCACACATAAAAATGAAAAATATATCGATACAAAGAAATCCAGGCAGACGATTTTAGATTCACGAGAACAGGCGGCAAGAAGAAAACAGCGAGTTACGACCTTTCTAATTTAAAACAATCGAGAAAGTCTCACGCGCGCACTCTCAAAGAGGGCGCAGGCAACGGAAAGCAGCGGGAGAGCTAGTTACAAGCCCTATTCTCCAAAATTAGAAGTAATAAAACTAAGATTTTATGAATTGACCTGTCACATTTCCATTAGAGCAAGTGTCACAAGGAAATTTTATGTTAGCATCTCCAAAAATGGAATGACGAAAAATATGAAAATCTAGTATATAAAGACCGGGAGCAAAAGGGTGCTCGTAGTCAGTTTTCCTGAAGTCGCTTTACAAGCCGAATCGCTGCCAGTCGCCAGACCAACAACAATTATTATTACGAGTTCACAGTGCGCAAGTAAAAGAAACTTAGCCCGAATCAACAGTCCATATAGTGAACGGAGATACACGTGTTGGCGTTCATCAAAGCGCATCACGTCTCCAAAAGGAAGCCGACGCATCGAGGCGCCCATCTGTCTGCACTTGTTTACCATAAAGGAGAGAAGCTGAGAGCCGACGGCCCATCAACAGCCTGACCGTACTGAACCACCGACGCGATAAACCAGGCGCCAAGGATCCACAGCTGTAACCTCCTGCTGGCGTACATCTTCAGACGAACACACACAAACACACACACACACATTGTAAAAGGTACTTTTCTCTCTTTTCTAATACGAGTGAAATACATTATAGTAGTTGCTTTAAAACTTAACCCCGTCTAAGTGATTTCGTTATCCGGCTCCCTTTCCCGGAAGGCAGTGACCGCGTCTGCGGTAGCCAAAAGGGATTTCCTTTATTGCAATACGAATCAAATAATATTACGATAGGAACTCGGCACACGTAAGTATATTGGTGAGTTGCGCTCATTCGGACGTAACAGGAGCACGCTCGTAAAATGGTCATTGTACCAGAGGAAACATACGAGAGAGTAGCCAAGCAACATCATCATCAACAACAACAACAACAACAAGGGTGATAACTTAAGTCGTCTCGATGCTGAGATGCACGATATACTTTTTTCAAAAAGTATCACCGATGAACGTGAAAAATGTCAAAAATATTTACAAATTTTAAGATATCTTCATTTTAAAAATTTGGAACGTCAGGAACTTTTATCAGATGCAAAAATATACTTGATGTAGAGCATGAAAATGAAGATATATCGAGTCAATTGCCCGATGAAGCGATACTTTAAAGCATTTCCAAGGGTTATGTGAGAAAAGCACGTTTATTGCTTCAACATTGGAAATCAGCATCGCATCGTATTAAATGGGATAATTCAGGTACAGTTAGAATTGATGATAAAGAACACTCAAATATTATAGATTTACTAGAAGACGTGGTACGGAGTAGACCTGTTGAAGAACCTGTAGGAAGATTTCAATTAGCTAATTTTATAACAACAACTGACATACCATCCAAATTAATAAGTAATCCAGAGGTGATAAAAATTAGTGAAAGTTTGAAACGTGCATTAAACAAAATTCCTTCAACCTAGAGAAATAATTCCGGGAGCGTTCAGACTTTGGAACATGGTACTAGACTCGCGGGCGCACAACGCTATAGTGCACGTTTGAATAAGAAAAAATCCATACCTCGAAAAGCAGCCGACAAGTGGTTGACTTATAAAATATAACATGTCTTATGAAAATCAATATTTTGACACTAGACACGAGACTGGATGCGCTGGTGTACGTAATCTGTTACGAATCAATGGTAAAAATAAGAAGAAGAAAAGCGAGCTTAATGAGTGGTTAAGTAATCAAGATGCATACACACTACACAAACCTATTAGACGAAAATTTCCTAGATTGATGTACAATGTCACTAACGTGGATGATTGTTGGGAAATGGATTTGTGCGACATGCAATCTCTCAAAACGTATAACGATAATTTTGCGTATTTACTTGTAGTTATAGATGTTCTCAGTAAATATGCTTGGGTCGAGCCTTTACGTGACAAAAGTACAAAAAGTGTTGTAGCTGCTTTCGTCAAAATCATAAAAAGAGCCGATGGGCGACGCCCAATTCTTATACAAACTGATAGAGGCAAAGAGTTTGTCGGATCAGATTTTCAAAATTATTTAAAACAACACAAGATTAATTTTCGAGTGGCACGTAATCCCGATGTTAAAGCAGCCGTCGTCGAGCGTCTAAATCGCACGCTCAAAGAACGTATGTTCAGATATTGTACTCACAAAAATACTCATAGGTATATCGATGTTATTGAAAATATCGTTTACGCGTATAATCACACTATACATAGTGGTACTAAAATGGTTCCGGCAGTTGTAAATATTCGTAATGCAGTTGTGGCAAGAAACAATTTAGAAAAAAGAGCTCTTAGTCAGAGAAAAAAGTCTAGACACATATATACAGCGTGGATGACCATGTTCGCATCAGTCGGTTGAAAGGCACCTTCGATAAAGGTTACGAAAAGAATTACAGTGAAGAGATCTTTAAGATTACCCGTGTCTCACGTCGTCAAAATCTCTTCACCTATGAATTGACTGATTTAGAAGGTGAAATAATCGACGGATTTTTTTATCCCAAAGAACTAGCTCGAGTTGGCGATGATCGTTTATCACAAAATAAGGAATTCAAAGTGAAACGGGTGATAAAGAGTAGGGGACGTGGTGTTAAAAAACAAGTTTTTGTAAAGTGGCTTGGCTATCCTGATAAATTTAATTCGTGGATTAATGCAAGCGAAATCGTTGCACTTTAAACATGGATGAGGACGAATTTTATTTGATATTACCGAGTAACAGTAGTATGAAATATTTTTCTGAAAATACATCATGCTTTATTACACACTTATCGCACGTAATATAAAGTTTGTTAACGCACGTAGAATAGCAGTTGCAAGAAAGAGACATATCTGAATATTTACCGGATTGGATAAACGACAAATACAACGATGCCACATTTCCACCAGGTGTTTACGAGAATCTCAACAATCTCACTGAAGCTATAAACAATATACGTAAATCTCACTTACGTATTGAACAGGCAAAGAAAAAAAGTGGTTATTACAATTTACATAAAAAGTGTGACTGTAAGGAAACTCATTTTTTCAGCTTGAGCGAAAAGGTCAAACGTATATTTGGCTTTGAAAATGAAAAATATAGAAATCAGGAATTTATACCCATGATTCCATCTGTAGAGTCGAAAAAAATGCAACATTGGTAGGAAACAGACCTGGTTGTTTGGCAAAAGCGATAGCTGATCAATTTTTCGTTTATTCAGATATTTGTATTCCGTACACAGACGGTGACGTTGAAGCATCCCTTTTGCGCATAGTAACACTCGATAATTCAAAATATAAATTTGGTGCGAGAGTGGTCAAACAATTTGCACCTGGAATTTATCTACCTTTGTTAAATAACACATTTCAGAATATAATAATAGATATAAGAGATGAAAATGGGAATCATATACCATTCGAGTACGGAACGTTGACCGTAACACTACATTTCAAGCGCATTCTTTGAGAAAAAAATGGCTTACTACGCAGAATACTATGCCGATCAAATGGTTGGTAGTACTGGTGGAGGAGGAGGAGGAGGAGTACGTCGAGTGTTTGCAGGTTCAACTTATCAGCGAGGTCATGGTGGAATCGGCAGCTTTTTGACTGGATTATTTGGAAGAGTTTTACCTTACATTACGAGTGGTGCTAAAGCCGTTGGAAAAGAAGCTATCAGAGCAGGAATGCATGTACTAGATGATGTGGGGAATCACGGAATCAATTTCAAACAAGCTGTAAATATGCGCATGCGTGAGTCCGGTAAAAATCTTAAGCATAAAGCCGCTGATAAAATTGAGGCTATGATGAAGGGATCAGGATATAAGATACGCGCTAAAAAGCGGAAGCGTCAATCGTCCAGTTCAGTTGTACGCATCAGCAGTAAAAGTGGCCGTGTAAAGAAGAAAAAGAAGAAGAGCCGTGTCAGTGTTCGCAAATCTACGAAAAAGAAAACTGGCAAGAATTAGCCAAGGAAGAAGAGAAAACAACGCAGTGTGAGCGATATTTTTGGATCTACATAGATATTATTTAATATGGCTTTTCTACACTCAAACTCATGCGAATGCATGAAATCAGAATTAGATTTATTTACATTACCACCTACACAGACTTCGGTGGAAAGCTCTCAATTTATACATTATAAACCAGTTTCTTCACTAACAGACGATGGACCGTTGGAATTCGTCGTTCCAGCTGGTAGTGATTATCTCGATCTTGTACATACAATGCTAAGCATTCGTATGCAGATAGAGCCAAATGTTGAAATAACAGAAGCAGCTAAAGCTACAGAGTATCCGAAGGTAGCAGCAATAAATAACACGTTACATTCGCTATTTAACCAAATAGATGTTTTCTTTAATCAAAAATTGGTTTCACCACCAAACAATGCTTATCCTTATCGAGCTTACATCGAAACACTGTTAAATTATTCAAAGAGCAGTATGGAATCGCATCTCACAAGTGGACTCTGGAATGCGGATACCCCTGGAAAATGGGCATCACCTCCTAATATCAAGCGTACTGATGTAAATGCAAATATTGGTCAGTGTAACCGTCAGTATTTTACCCAGAATGGTAAAACTGTCGATTTACTCGGTCATTTGCATTGCGATGTTTTTAATCAAAATAAGTTTCTGTTAAATGGTGTTGAACTGCGATTACGATTGGTTAGGAGTAAGGATGCTTTTTGTTTGATGGATTTTACAGATGACGATAAATTTACTATACGCATTAAGGAAGCTTTACTGATTGTGCTTCGAGTTAAAATAAGTCCAGGTGTTATACCAGGTGTTATAAAAAGCTGTTACGAAATAATCGCGCGGCTCAGGATTTTGTAATCAAACATGTGCTTCGAGAATGTATGTAATGTAATAATAGAAATAATAATTGTCAGATATCATATAGTAAAAAATATAAATAAAGTGTAATCTTTCATAATATAAAAAATGTTTTCATTTATAGAGCCTTACTCATTCCTTTAATTTCATACTGTAGTACTATGATATATTTTGAAGTGATAACTTCTTATGGGACGGAGTGAATTGGTTGGAATGCGTTACGGCGCCGTTATGTCTGGCTATCCCCACCCTGCCGTCTCTTGCCTTCTCTCTCGCACGCATACAGCGACTCAGCGGAGACATCCCCACCGTGCGGTCTCTTGCTTCCTCTCTCGCACGCATACGGCGGCTCAGCGGAGACATCCCCACTCTGCGCGCGCCTTCTTCTCTCTACTGGCACGTGTTCTCTCTCTCTCTCGCTCTCTCTCACTCGCTCGCGTCTACATGCCCTCTCTCTTTCGCATACTATATATCGACGGCTGACTGGAAGATCACCGTATCTCAGCCGCGGCTTCGAGAACGCCGTATCCCGGTGGCGGCTTCGGGAACGCCGTATCTCAGCCGAGGCTTCGGAAACGCCGTATCTGAGCCGCAGCTTCGGAAACGCCGTATCTCGGACGCGATTTTTTTCCCCAAATTTTGTAGTGGCAGCACTGCGCAAATTTTAAATATGACGTAAAAATTTTTAAAATTTGCGTCAAAAATTCTGAAAAAAATCAGAATTACTTATTTGATTTATTATTTGACATTAACTACACTGTAAGTATAGATAATGTAGAAATTCGAATAGAAAAACAGCAGAGTTTTTTGTTTCATTTTACGAAACACGTAAAATTTATGGAAGAATAATATTTACTTAAAATGTTTAGCGAGGTGGAAAGAAGTAAAAAATACGAGTACAACGAAGAGTTTTAATTTTTTTCTGTTGAATTAGTAAAATATTAAATTTAAATTATTTAGGGGCGCGATAGCGCCGCTTTGGCAAGAAAAAGTACAAAGTACGATTTGTCTACGGCGCGACCCTATATACTTTGAAATTGGGGTTTCCTTTGATCCGATCCGGTTGTGGAAGGAATCAGGTTTTCCTAAAGAAATCTTGGATATTATTGACAAAGTTGGTTATAAAGATCTCACGCCTATTCAACGACAGGCCATTCCAATCGGTTTACAAAATCGCGATATTATCGGTGTAAAATGAAAAGTTTTTCTACTCGAATTTCTACATTATCTGTACTTATAGTGTAGTTAATGTCAAATAATAAATCAAATAAGTAATTCTGATTTTTTTCAGAATTTTTGACGCAAATTTTAAAAATTTTTACGTCATATTTAAAATTGCTGCCACTACAAAATTTGAGGAAAAAAATCGCGTCCGAGATACGGCGTTTCCGAAGCCTCAGCTGAGATACGGCGATCCCGAAGCCACCGCCGGGATACAGCGTTCTCGAAGCCGCGGCTGAGATACGGTGATCTTCCAGTCAGCCGTCGATATGCTCCACTACAGACGCTCTCTATCTCTCCCTTTCTTTCCTCGACACTTTTCTCTTAGCGCGCGTGCACAGTAAACATAACCTCTACATTAGTAAAACTTTTGAAGTGAACATTGTGTTATTAAATTGTGTTAGTAAACAGATAGTTATTTTGATTTTTCAATTACCGAGTGTGATATTTACGTGTATATTGATAATCATATTGTTGTGTTAAATACCAGCCAGTCAACTTAAACTGTTAAATAATGATAAATATTGTACATGAAATATATATTTTACATTCAAAAGGAAATTAAATTACGTTTTACTTATTCCTGATCTATTTATAAATTATTAGATTAACAAAAAATATAACTATAAAATTATTATTGCCATCATGCGTTAAACAAATTCTATATTTGATAGTTTCTATAAATATCATATGAAGTTATCACTTCTGTCGGGCGTCCCGTGACGCACACGTTTTTTTTCCTGTTGCATCACACCTCGCTGTATAGTTCTGAGTACATATACATCAGAATTTATTAACGGTTATAATACTAGCATCCGGTGATATTTACTGTTTAGTTTTATATTTCATTTCAATCTTTATCTGTAAGCTGATAAAACTGACGGTTGTAATAGTAGTAGAGTAAACATCCTGTTCTTAAAAACTCGGAGAAATGTAACCGTAGCCTTTGACGGTTAATAAATATGATACTTCCTTTGTGAAGTTCTGAGAATACACTCGCAAAAATCTGTCCCCACTACGTTCGATCGTTTTACTTTAAGGTAGTGGGGGGTAAAATGTATAAAAGAGCTTGAAGAGTGAGGAGCTCCATCAGTTCTTTCATGAAAGTTTGAGAGATCGTTTGCTAAGTGTAACTCTGTATATTGTGTCTCTTGTTTCTCGTACCATGGCTCAATCAAGTGTCAGTGCTCCATCTCGTGTGCAGAACGTTCTGCCAAATATGCTGCTCTCCACGTCCTACGCCATTAATAAGTCAAACTCGAAACGCGTTACTCTTGGCTTAGAAAGTTACCAGGGAAGCTATCGTCCAGTGGTGAAACTCTCAACGTCTACAACATGTTTTAAATCCGTCAAATTTGATGCATCTGGCTGGAAGGTGTTCAAGAATTACTTTGATCTTATAAATTGCTATTTCCAAGATGCGTACAGATTCCGAAGTGAATACGCTCGACCAACGAAGGTGTACATGGAGAATCATGATCTGATGTTTACTTCTTCATACAATACCAGATCCATATTGATAGAAGAAAGACCTGTCGGAACATCCATCTTTCCAAATCTTTTGATTGACGAAGAAAACGATAACGTACTGCATACAGTTAGTGCTACCCATTTCAATGACTACACTGGCGGTGCTGCTGCTGCTGCTGCTGCTGCTACTGCTACTGCTACTGCTACTGTTACGGATGATGAGAATCTACGTCATCAACCACCACGAGCAAAGAAACAAAAAACAGCTTATCATCAACCATTGATACGCATGCAGCAAGTCACTTTTGACGGGTTAAAAGTTGTCTCACATTGTATTGACGAACGTATGAGTAAACTTGAAGAGTGTGTTGATAAAGTGAATGAAATTGTTGCTCATATTAAGAAGTTTATAATTGACTGTATTAAAAACGATTGTATTGATAAAGATCCTAATTCTATACTAAAGACGTATGAGGTGTTTCAGTAATATTATAATTTATACACTGAAAATATTAAAATTATAATTCACGACAAGTTTAAAGATACTATTGAAGAAACAATTTTAAATATAATCTTATGTGAAATAGCTGCTTTTCAATTGTTTGATATATATATATATATATATATATATATATATATATATATATATATA
>QLSS01000212.1:139603-171682 GCA_024372645.1 Trichomalopsis sarcophagae | reverse complement strand
ATATATATAAAGACATTTATACTACCATAATTAAAGTATAAATATACATGCTATTTTTCGTCATTACGCTTTGTACATATGTCTTCCTATCTTGTAATAAACCAGAAAATATTAAAATATTCATTTTTTTGTGACATCATTTAAACCTCCCACCCTACTGCCACTCCTTACGACTCTCTATAAATATCAACTCTACATAAGGATGTTCTCATTGCTTCGCGTACACTTGACGGGTCATAATCGTAATATGGATAAACACAATATGGAGAAGAAGAAGAAAGAAAGTTCAGGTCGAGAGGAAGTGAACTATAAACCGGCTTCTGGATTCCAAAAGTATCTACCTCAATATTCTCCCAATACTGGATCATTCCCGAAAAAAGAAGGGTACAGGAGTTATTGTCCTGAGAAGGATGCAAATAAAGATTCCAAATATCAAGGACACAGCAATACTGATTGGGGATAGCAACAATAAAGTCTTATTCTAATACTTTTATTTATCAATCAAAATCGGTCCTTTTTAGGACCACAATATTTCTATAAACGTACTACAAACTTATAATACATAAAAATCTCATTATCTTATGACGTCATAAGAGGTGTACATGACGTCAGTAACAATCCATATTTATCTTAATTGTTTACAAGATAAATGCTTAAAACGTTGGCGATACCTTATCTTTATTTCCTGTTTTCATAATAAAAAAGTATCATCATGGATTATTATTGTGGTAAAGATATCTTCTTTGTTTATGTAAACATGATATCTTAATTACGCAAGTATAAACATGATATCCTTATCTTAATTGACTGTTTATAAACATGATACCTTATCTTATCTTTATTACTTGTAAAGTACCGTTATTTTTTATTATTGTGGTAAAGATATCTTGTTTGTTTATGTAAATATGATATCTTTATCTGTACAAACATGATACCTTTATCTAAAAACACGATACCTTATCTTTATGACTTGTTTACATTGATAAGATAAGCATGCGCCAGTGATGACGTCATTTGTTATGTCTCCCCATACCGGCTTACTTACTACTGTCGCTTATTGGCGTTTTGCGTTAAGTGAGAATAAATTACATGTGACGATAATAGCCGCGAGCAAGCAGAATATTTAAAAATAGAGTCATGGGTTGTATATGAGGTAGAGAGAGTGCCATTAATAATTGATTTTAAGCGTTTTTCTTAATATTTTCGACTTATAAAAGTTGTAAATTATATATTAAAAGTTATAGATTAGTCAAGAAAGTATAAAATCGGTCTGAGATTAGAAGCCGAGACCGTTTGTATTAGAATGAGTCAGTCAATTTCATTTAGTAAAGAGATAAATTCGATTAAACGAACAAAAGCGTTTCCAAGACACAGTAAAATTTTACCGTTGAATGCATTTTTAGATGAAAATAATATTTTACGCGCGGAAGGTCGACTTCGAAGCCAAAGAAACGTTCACTCAACTTTTGATTAAAGATTATCACGAAAAATTCTAATATGCGAGTCACGAGTCGGTCATTAATGAATTAAGGCAAAAATTTTAGATAATAGGATTACGGCAAGGATTGAAAAGTTTAATATTAAAATGTAGTGTCTGTAAAATACACCGTGCAAAACCAGCAAATCCGAAGATAGCTGATTTATTTTACCACCGGCTAGATTAACCTATAGACTTTTACCCTTTAGCCACTGCGGTTTAGATTATTTTGGACCTATGCAGGTGAAAATAAGTCGAAGGCGAGTGAAACAGTAGGGGCAATATTTACTTGCATGACGACGCGTGTGATTCATATAGAGCTCGCACATAGCTCAAACACAGAGTCCGCTATTATAGCATTTATTCGGAGGAAAAACTTACGGATATCAGATGCATCGGCATCTGGCAATCCAGACCAGCGGACGAGGCAAACAAGGACCTGGGGAAGGGAGACCGTTTTTCGGGGTTTGGCGGGGGCAAGTGTCGCCTCGAGTACTCTGCAGGGTCAGTCTCGAATGAGATACGGAGTCGAAAGCTTCATGCACTTATAATATTTGTTCGTAAACAATAATTTTTCTATTTCGCAATTTAAGATATTTAGTTTTTATTTTGAGTTTTTTCTTCACTATAAATTTAATCATTTTGTTTTATCCAAATATATATATTTTATTTATTTTTTTATTAGTTTATTAAATATAGATAATAGTGCAACTTTGAGCGCGATACTGCTCTATTAGCAGCTACAACAAGAAAAATTTTAAAATCCTTTTTTTTAATATAAATATATTAAACATAACGCAGAATAATTTATGTTACTCAAAAACTAATACAAAAACAAGATTCTTAAATTTACTTTTATTTATTCACAAACAACTTACATACTATACTTAACTTTTGTAACCGTACAGGAGCGATAACCCGGGAGTAACATACCTACGCTTTTTTAGAACTATGCTACATGATTTGACCTCTTCTCGCGTGACGACAGTGTGATCTGGCAATCTTTTAATAGAATTAAACTTAAGATTAATGCATTCATTCTCTTTATCAGGCTTAAAATAATTTTTCAATCATGCTCTTAATGCTAGGATAATTTATTCTCAAAGAATTTGAGAAATTTAGTGAGATACCCTTGACTTTATATTTTTCGGATACCTCGCCAGTTCTCGAATTCACGGTTCTGTAGCCGTAAAATTTCGGACCACCCGAGAGGAAGCTCGTAATATAAGTCCCTTCGTCGAGCTCGTTGGTCATATCGCCGAGCAACGAGCCCAACGGGGGCCTGTATTCTTGCGCGTTGTCGTTGCATACGAATATGCACGAATCAGTGTCGCAGTACAGCGTTCGCTTGCCGAGCTTCTCCAAGTACGAAAATAGTTTCAAGCGAGCCAGAGTTGTCGTGTAGGCTGCTATAACTACGTTCGTATATGGAGTAGACTCCACAGCATCGTCGATGTACTGCCAGCTCCCGTACATCACCTCCTCGTTAACTTAATATTGCAAGTTGAAAATTTGCTCGGTATATTTCATTTCGTTCAGAGTTTCCATCTTCTCCCGATATTCTTCGTCTCCTCTGGTCACGTGACTTCCGGTGAGTATATTTGGTATTATACACCAGTGGTTGCAGTAGTTAATCTACTTTACCGACATTCGTCTGCTACTCGGTGACACGCGATTATACTATGCATGTAATGCTGTACGTAGATATGCATATATTGCTATACGATTATATGCTTGTTGTCTATGGAATAGATCAAGATTTAATGAAGTGCAATAGCAAGAATACAATATGCTTTGTAAAAGATGTGAAATCTCTAAATATAAAATGTCAAGTAAATGTTTTTTGCTATACGCATTAAAATATCATTTTTTAAGAAAACATAATTTTAACTTTAATTTTATATCTTAATGCGTATAGCAAAAAAACATTTACTTGACATTTTTATATTTAGAGATTTCACTACGTTTATTAGCCTTTTTCTTGACAAGATTTTCACTTTTGAAGAAAGGTATTTTTTTATTAAATTTTACAATTTAATAAGTGCTATTCTAATAATAAGACTAGCAAATACTGTCACCTTAGCTTGATACTATACAACTTTACAAGTTTCTGTGAAAAATATCAATTATCTTACTTTAATACAGTCCATATAACATAAATAATGTCAAGTAGTTCAGGTATCGTCTCTGAAGACTAGATCTCATACTGATATGGAAATATCCTTGGAGATCCTTAACTTTCAGAGCTCACCGTTGGCTATCTTGAACACACGTGTACTACTTGCTTTGTTATAGCATTTAACACAATTAAATGGATATGTCAGTAAGTAGTCTCATTGTTATAGTACACACGTTTTAAAACTATATACTTTGACTAATGATCATTGTGTATGTAGTACTTTCATAACATAATCTGTTGATTATTCTTATTTTTCACGATTTTAGATATTATGATAAACAGTAATTAGTTTATTATGCAGGGTTTAATTTGGCAGTGATATAGATAAAAAACTGAGGAAAATCATACGATCACTTTTCGGTTACTGCTTAACACATGACTATTTCATTTGGTGATACGAGAAAACCATGAAGGATTCGACGTGCATTCATTATTCATTATTTTTGAATCGGTTATCAAAAATCTACACAAAAATTCAGACCTTACAGATCACTATATCAGTATAGTAACTAATAACTAATAGTGTTAATTTCTAAATCTTATTGTCATTGGCGTTTCCAAACGTTAGTATAATTTATTTATTAATGTATCTGTACTTCACAGAAATTTTATATAAGTATTAAAAAGGTTAAAAACTATAATGTAAAATTGTATATTTTAAAAAGAAATGGAAGTATATCAAATCATAAAATTTTCAAAAGTTAAACTATAGATAAAATTAACATATATGCTGGGTTATCGAGGGTGACCAAACCTGTTGCTATAACATTTGAGACTATGTTACTAATTATCATTAAAAAATATTAGTTGAGATTATGTAAAAATTCCTTAATTTCTTCAATATAAATACAGTTATTCAGCACTACTATGTGAAAAATGACGTAGTATTTTAGCTGAAAGAATATATAAGAAGTCATTCAAACTACCGTTTTAAATTGATGAAATCTAGTGAATTGATAGGATGCATTTGTAATTTTTGTACTGGTTTTGTTTTTAGTTTAATTTTTTTGTTTTGTATACTTCTTGAATGAGATATTTCATAGATTCTTTCAGCTAGGAATATATTTAACATGCGTCTGGCTGTTTGTACACTCTGTGGTAGTTGATTCTTGTGGAAAGTTTTTTGAAATCCTCCAATCAGGTGCGGATTCAAAACTCGTAACCTATCAAAAAGCATGATTTCAAAAACGTACCACGAGAATCAACTACCACCGAGTGTGTATACTTATAGTATAATATATTTGTCATATAATATTAATATATGTGAAGTTTACATTATTACCTGCAACAATTAATGCCAATATGATACAGTTGCTGATCCTTGTCTTGTCACTAGTCAACTTATCGATACACGTAAAATGAATGAAAAAGCAGTCTTAACATTCTGCTGTAAGAATGGTTAGGTTCATGTGCACGTGCGCACGAAATTAGCACAGGAAATTGCTTTCCCAGCGATATAGTGTAGTGTAAACACTACAGAGGTGATCGCCAAGGTAAATTCTTGCCATTTTCATCTCTTTTCTATACTCTACTGTTCACTTATCGATAAACCGATTAACATTTATTTTATTTAATTTTATTTATTTTTTTTTTATTTACACACTTACACGTTTTTTTTGATGTGTGATCGTGTTTTAAATTGGTCTATCGATGATTTATAACCGGTTTTTAGAAAATTATTGTCTTCTGATCTGCTAATCGTATTGTCGTAATAATGTATGTATAGCGTTTCTAAGAATTTTCTTGTGCAATTAGACTGTAATTAACTGTCGATAATTTCGATACCTTCATAATTAAAATCATGACTAGTTTTAGTACGGTAAAGTGCTATGGGTGAACGTTAATCTTTATTCAAATTGCAGTTTTAATGTTTATACTGATGATTTTTGAAAACGCAGAATGTCATGTTTACATATGCTGCTTTATAAACTTTGCAGTCTAGTTTGTACACTCTATCATTTTTTTTAACAGTCTTGTCTTTACCAAGTTTGATGTTTTAGTTTAATTTGTTAGTGATTTTATTGACGAGAGTAATATTGCGCTGTCTTAGGGTGTGTTATTCAGTTTAGAGATTTCAAATTTGTTGTAGGGAAAAACCAAAAGAATGTATATGTACACCCCCTCCCCATACACACACAATACTTACACACTCTCGCATTTCACCCCTAAAAAATAGCAGCACACTAACTTAATAATCAGGCAGCAGACACCCAGCAGACCGATGAGGATGCAGTACATCTTTCAAAATGGTGACTGGCTACTAACTTTAGTATTACGACTGTATGCATCAACACACGATGTTTTGGGTAAGATTATTTTCAAGCACACATTTTGAATCGTTGTTCTATGTAATTAAGAAATTTTTCAATTTATAATTGCACAGTACCTTTGAAAAGGGAAGCTGAGTTCCTGAAACGTCAGCTTGATCTCAATTGAGAGTATTTTCATTAGCTTAACTCGCAGAGGATCCTAAATTCTCATATACAGGGTGACCCAATTTAAACGGGCACAGGTGATAACTCATTAGGGACAGCCCTAACCGAAAAAATGGTAGAGACAAAAGTTGTAGGATATCAAGGAGAAAGTCTGATGGTGACCTTGGATTTTCCAGGTCATATCAAGATCAACTTTGATTTTTTTAATAGAAACCCTCTCTTTTTATGGCGGGAATGGAAAGAGCGGAAAATTTTACGTTCAGAATGATAATTTTGTTTTGGGTAGCGAAGGTCATCTCGAAGTCATGCAGCCAGTTTAACAAGATCCACCTGCGTAATTCCTCTGGCAATGCCAGAATCAAAAAAATCGTAGATACAAGTTGTACGATATCGAGGTGTTGCGTAATGGTGACCTCAAATTTAACCGAACAAATTTAACGAAAATAGTTGTACTTTACGTATAAATTGCGGAAATTTCGAAATCTCGACTACTAAATATAATAACCGTTCTAGACGTATGGTTCAAGAACATCGAAATTTCCGCAATTCCTACGTAAAGAACATCTATTTTTGAGTATTTCTAGCAAAAAATTGTTGCAGTTTGTTAAAAATTTTGCTACCTCTAATGTTTTGTCTGAAATAAACACATATTTGAAAAAGCGTAATTTACGTGTTTTGGCTCTATGAGATAGGTTATATTTAGTAAAGTACAACTATTTTTAAGGATTTCTACCGAAAAATCGCCATGATTTGTTAATACTTCTCCTGTAACAAGAGTTTTATCCATAAATATACTAAAATGTCCTACTGTGCGACGCTTAGTTTCACAATGTTCTAATCAAATTACTACTCATTAAATTTATACGGACATTTACATACACATATAGATAATACGGTCATGTCAAATAATATGGCACGTTACATAAATAACGCATTCATTATGTCACATTACCAATAAATGATCGATGTATTATTAAATTACGCAGTTAACACTATAGAATTAATAAATTTAATTGAATCATCTTTAGCAATTGTTTTTAACATTTATAAATCGAAAACTAATTTAGTGGTTGGTGAGCAAAGTGAAAAGCGAGGACCGCTCCTCCTTTCTTCGTATGTATATATCTTTAAACGAAGAATGGATTTTAACAGGTTATAAATACTATTTTATTTATTAATGATCTATGAATAGAGTAGTTATAGTTTTAAAACGTACCATTTGTGCAACACAAAAACAGTGTCTAAAGTTGTGAAAAGGAACCTCGTTGTAGTTATTGTAGACCTCATAAATAAAGTTTCGTAGCGTGGACAAAGGTATATTGAATTTCTGAGGAAGTTCAAGTTCGAAAAACATCGTTTGTAACATAAGAAGCAGTTCTTCATCTTCCCATTGTCTGGCATCAAATGCTGGAGACCGTAACCATTCACGTACACTGACGGAGACAGCAATGTCGCTATAACATGCAATAAGAAGTGATATCTTACCTTAGTTGTTAGTAAATAATGTTTTCTTTCAAGCTTTTGAGCAAGATAACTATAATATATATCAACTAAAAGAATCAAATTACGAATATAGCATTTACTTTAACGAAAGTGAGATAAATAAGCATGATGGAATCGTTGTATTTGTCAATAATAATCTAGTCCAAAACGTCAAAAGTGTAGAATCTGGGAGGATTAAAATATATATACTGGGATAAAATTAAATGATAAAAGCAAACTTAAAAAAATTGGCCTTGTAAAATTTACGCGAAATACCAAAAATGTATTTTATATCAGAGTTAAATAAGTATTTAATTAAAAAGAGAAGAGAAAAAAAAGTCACCTAGGAGTAGGTGATTTTAATATTGATCTGCTAAGTATAAAATCACTAAAGCCAAGATTTAGTATGCAATTGTTTTCATAAAAGATATATTTCTATTTATCAGCATTATTAAGCTACTTATTGGCAGAGCTTAAAGATCATGTGTCAATAACATTGATTAGACCTTACAACTTAAATACAGTTAAATAAATTTTTGTATTTTATGAAAATCAAATATGCAAAACGAAAAACTATAAGTACAGGATTAAACTTATGCTATAAAAAAAAATGCTCAAGCAGATCAAACAAGAGCCATCAACGTCGTTTTCAAGTATTTCGTTTGTAAGTACTTCTCGATTTGCTTTTATGACTGGTGATTTTTGGTTTGAGACAAGGGACAAATTAGTATTTATATTAGATCCCTCTCGAAGGATTGCCACCTTGCCGTGTGCCCATTGGGCCGGTGAGGGGGCTCCTCTGGTCGATCTTGCGGCGGATCTCAGGCCTGGTCCCGGTGAGAGAGAGTGAATGTTCGGTTGTGTCTGATTCCCAGTGAAAGGGCTCTTACTCAAGTGCGATATCCCCTAAAAAGGGCTCTTCTTGCTTCAGAATCTCAGCGGGCCTGGGGCGAGACTCATTCAACTCTCCTCACCTCAGAAAGATGAGAATAAAAACCTAGGGGCTTCCCAGTTCATACTTATTCCTCAAGGATAGTATTTTGAAAGATTGGACGACTGCCGTCGAGCGTAAATACTGGTAAAAGCTCCCAGGAGAGTCACCAGGCGGCTGTGGGGTTTGCCCCAGCGGCAAATATCGGTGCCTCCTCGGGAACAGAAAATGGCCAAACAAAAAAAAAAAAGAAAGAAACAAGCATGCGAACAAGAAACTAGCCTCAGGGACGATGCTAAGGAAGAAGCGTCTGGTGGGCACTTCTGGGGGTCTTAGGTTGGGACCCTTACAGGCACTCTCTTTTATGGGAATTTAACACGAGGAAAATTAACGAAAACCAGAAAATTGCCACTTTTTGTGTGGAGGCGCAATCCAGAAATGTGTTTTAATGGCATCAAAGGATTAAAAAAAATGAATTAATTTAAGGGCTAGTAGGTTAAAAATGCTTGCCTAGGTCAAAAGTTGTCTAGGCTTGAAAATGGCAAAAAATCGCCAATTTTTCAATTTTTTACGAAAATTAATTGTTTATAACGCGTGCATAAAAGAGACCATTTTCAGAGCCAATAAAGTGGACCAAAAATAGGGTTTTCCGAGCGTCGGACAAAATGTAGATCAAGAGTCCTCGGTCATAATACATATATAAATTAATCCATTTTCACTCCCTATAAGGTAGAAAAAAAGCGATTTTTCATATTTTTTAAATCCTTATACCTTTTGATCCCAGCAGTCAATTTTTCATTATACGATTAGCTATATATATATGACAATGAAAATGGCCAAAAACGGTTATAATTGATAGTCATATATTGCTAATGGTAAAATAAAAATGTTAATCTAAATTTTCAAAACAAAAAAAAAAAAGAAAAGAGCTTCAATTTAAGCCCCGGATGGTTTAAAATGGCTCTTGGGATTAATAGTTAAATTAGATAAAATAAGGATTTTTAAAATAGGAAAAATCTTTAAAAATCGAAAAATTGGCGATTTTTTGTCATTTTCAAGTCTAGACAACTTTTGACCTAGGCAACTATTTTTAACCCACCAGCCCTCAAATTAAAGCTCACTTCTAATAATTCGATCCCAGTAATACACATTTTTGGATTGCGCCTTCAGATATTGAGTAGATAAATTGGAACCATGGGTTATTTTCGTTCATTTTCTCCATGTTAAATTTATATAAGAGAATTTAAACTGCCCTGAAAAAAGTTTGGCGTGCATTTTCTCATTCTAGATGGCTTAAAGAATAATAAAAAAAAAGTTGGTCTGGTAGGTGTGCCCTCAATTTGAAATTCTCAACTTCCATCACCCGAGTTGTTTCCACTCGCTCGTGGATTTGCGAGATTTAAATTTGTGGATTTAAATACAAATACAATACAAGCAGTGAACTAATAAGATTAAGATCTTTAAACAGTGGCTAAAAACAATAAAGTTAATTTACATAACCTCGTTTAAACAATTTATTTATATTTTTTGAAAGTAAATTATATAACTACGACATTATTTTTACCGTATATATACTATTTTCGAAAAGGTGGAAGTTCAGGGGTTACTTTCATATGTGGGCTAGAGTTTGGTGCTTCACCCGTAACAGAATGTGTTTTGAACTTTGATGTTATAAAAACATTTGTTGTTAGTGCGGCAGTAAAGTTTTTTACATCACTTTTAGAGAGTGATTGCAGAATAAGTTTACTCAATGGCAGATCCGGGATTCCATCCTTAGTTTCCTGCAAATGATATTTCTTATATCAATGTTAAGTAAAGGGTCTAATCCTCTGAGAAAAAACTGTCAAAGTATAGCTATAACTTTTTATAGATAACACAGTTTAAAATTCAGAAATATAAATGGACAGCGCATACGTATCCCTTCAATGATCTTTATAACAATTGCAGCCTTAAAGTAAAAAATGCATGAGTGATTCTGTTGTAACTGATTTAAAAAAAGTTTTGTAGCCCTAATGCAATTAAAATTTGCACTGAAAAAAAAGTTGAAGGTACTCGATATATCATAAATAAACAGATAGTCCGGTAACCAGAGCCGGAGTATACAATTAGCCAACATAACCTCTAAATGTACCTACGCTGACTTGCTTGTTAATAGCATTTTGTTCAAGTCAAATGCATTATATTGTTGATAGTATTGCTATATTTTTCTGGCCCATCTTCTACTTTCAACTTTGTCTAGAGTATACCCAGGCATCTTTCCAGTTCAAGTGCCTCTGAATTCTCGAGACACTTTGGAGAAAATCTCTCCCCTCTTCTCTGTCTATCCAAGGTGCTTCGGATTTTTGAAGGCACTCTGGAGAGCGACGGGGTGGTGGAGCGATGGAGCGACGGAGCGACTTTATGTATTGTTAGCGCTGAAACTTCACACACACACACACACACGCACACACACACACACGCGCGCGCGCACACACGTACGCATACACTATTATATTTTGATGATTTTTCCACACAGGCGCACGCAAGTTTTGAAAGTATTTGAAATTAAACTTATGCACTAAAACTTCTAATAAATCTTTGTTTTTTTTTCACTGTCCTAAACTAACTCGTCCCGATAGCAATGTAGTGGATCTGTGTTGCAATCTGGATATAGCCAGAGCCCGCACAGATCACAACAGCACCACCACCTCACGCGTTGCACCAAAAAACATCGCTAAAAGCCATATGATTTGCTTTTCACATAAGGCACTCGCTGATATTTAAAGGTTCGCTGATAAACACACATACATGCACACATAAAGTATCCAGATATTCAAATATTGTTGATCAATTCATTATACTTTAACGGGGTAAGACTTGACGACGAGGAGAAATATCGTCTTTTTTTCCTGTTCTAATTACCAGTTGTATTATCGGATAGTATTTTTAATATACTGACCATGCTTTATAGAAGAAATTCTTATTCTTATGAAACAGATCAATTTTCCAGATTCGTCAATTGCATAATCCAAATAAAACTAGTCAGTTTCATTCGAATGCTTTTATTGACCTGCTACAGAAAAAAATTATGTTGAATTTAAATGACCACTGATTTGTGTATAAAACATTTTAGGGATTGTAATGATACCATGTTAAAAATATTGCCACCAAATATACATCAAATTTTATGTAATAATTTAGAACTTTTACGTGTACAATTTTACATGAATTAATTAGATTGTAAAACTTTACGTAAAATTTGTAATAAAATTATACGTAAAGATCAGTATGTAAAATTTTATGTGAAATATTACGTTAAGTTTTACAATTTTATTCGTGCATGTGAAATTATATATATATATATATATATATATATATATATATATATATATATATATATATAAATGTGTATGTATACTAGAACTCCTCTCCTTAATGCAAAATTAGTTGATGATCATCAAGGGTTATCCTCCCACGTTTGTTCCCATTCAAACTAATATATACATTTATACATATTTATTCATTTAAAAAATTTTGAAATTTAATAAAATTTTAAAAATATTAAAAACTGAAATATTTGAAAATTGTGCAGGCGAAAGTTCTGTCTACTTTTGCTCTCGGGGCGGAAGTGTTTACTTTCTCCCCTAGGGGCAAAAGTAATTTACTTTCGCCCCTAGCAGAAAAAGACTTTCGCCTTAAGATATATGTATATATGTATGTTTGAGTGTGTTTATTTCTACATATATACACATAAACATTAATAAGTCCTTTCGCCCGGGCTTGACAAAATCGACTTTTGATCTACTTTTTCGTAGACGGAAAATTCCTTTTTGATGCACGTGTTATGAAAAATTTATAGATTAATAATACGATTAGAAAATAATAATCAACGGCACCTTTTTTGCAATAGCATTATTCCGGCTAAGGAAACAGACTAAAATGTTCCTGATAAATGCTGCACTACGGGATAATACTTATTTAACCTGGTGGGTCAGTATTTATTAGTTTCTGTTTCTTTTTCCGTGTAACGGGCCTAATCTTTAGTCACGACACTGGCAACACTTCCATCTGTCAGCAGCCACGGCTATACCAGAGCGGGAATGGCAGTTCGACACTGCAACGTACGACAGTCCCGCCATCTACGACACGTTGTATGACACTTATGACGGTTTATGTCATGTTGTTTAGGCCTACAGTTTGGGACTTGCTAAATGATGACAGCGCGACTGTGTGCTCTCTCTGAAATAGATGTTTTCTTTTTTAAATAGTTTTTATATCATTCCGTGTATTAAAAGCTAATGTATTTTAGCAAATTAATAATTTTTTGATTTTTCGTACAAACCACGTCATGCTAACAAATTATGTAAGAAGTGAAGTTGCCTTTGATTACTAAAAATGTTATTCTGCAGTTACATTTATGTAGTTTATGATTCAGATCGTTTGTCCAATTTTAATATTAAAGTTCAAACTCCATATTTAGTTAGTATTTTAGATTTTATTTATTTTAAAAATATTGTTTAATATTTATTATTTTTCTCCAATGATTAGTGATATAGGTGTGTGTATGTATATAATTAGTTGAATTTCACAAATGTTCCATGTATGTGTATCCTGCGTTTAATAAAGTACTTCAATGGGATTATTAGATAAGTGATTTATTATAAATTAAAAACAAAAATTATTGTTTAAAACTTTTTCTATTAAGCATTTACTTTGTGGAATTTATTTTATTGTTGCAGTGCAATTTTTCTGTCAGCCTCTTGACTAGTAAAGTATATTATTTTTAATTTATTAAAATTATTATTTATCTTGTATATGAATGATTTTGCTGCATTTTATTGCAAAGTATAATGTCATTTATATAATTTCATTATAGTCAAAAATTGTAGTCAACAATTTAGTAAAAGTGTTTTGTTCAGTATTTGTTTAAGTAATCGATTCTGTGATGCAGTAACCATATATTGAGTTAATTATTTACATTTTTATAATTGATATGTATTTTTATAATTATGAGACATAGTGTTACGTTTAGAGCAAGCAAGATTAAAGATGTATTGTTTTAGACTTTGTATTTAGTGGACACAAGAGTATAATAAAAAATTCACCAATTCAAGATTTTAAGTAACATGCTGTAACGGGGTTTCCGGGAACTAATTCGCATAAAAGTAATTGACGAAGAGGATTCGACCCCACGTCCCCAAAATCTCAAGGCGCGCTCTCTAACCACTAAGCCAACGACCCGCTAACCTGCACTCGCGTCGACTAGCTCTTATGGCGCTATCCCCGCCCGTTACAGCCCTCCTCAAGAATTGGCTGTGCCAACTTCACCTCCTTCATACCGATTCCCCAGCTACTCAGCCGGGGACGCCGGGACGCCTGACTGGTGACGCTTCAACCCAAGACTCGTCTGACTCCGACTACATGAATCTTCCCGGGGCTTACCGACTCTCAAACCTTGTGGGTTTTTGAGTTGGGCACCATGTGCAAAAAGAATGTATTAAATTCAAAGAATTAAAAGAAAGCCATGATAAGCCCTCGGCAGGACACTTCGGCCACGAATAGACCTATACAAAAGTAGCGGAACTGTAACACTGACCCCGCATGTACAGAGACGTATCGATATATGTGCAAAGTTATCAGCTGTGCCAGCGGAGCGAGGTTGAGCAGAGGCCGCGTCCTAGTCTAATGGGACAGCGGGTAGTTTAGAAACCGTGGCAGGTGGTGGCAAGGGGCATTATGGGCCCCATGCCGAAGACAGCACATGGGCACGAATACGCTCTGATTTTTCAAGATCTTTTTACTTGATGGATCAAGTGCGTGCCTCTACGAAAAGCTAACGGGAAAGCAGTGTTAGCAGCACTCAAAGAGCGAGTCATACTACGATTCGAGGCACCAGAAGTATTTCACTCCGACAACGGCACAGAGTTCAAGAACAAGCTGATAGACGAATATCTGGCGGCACAAGGCATTCGACATTCATTCAACCCGCCGTATCACCCGCAGGCAAATCATTCTTGCGCCCGCATTATACGCAATTAACCTCTTGGAGGTGACGTGCGGCATCTTCGCAGTCGCACGATAAGCTGTCGAATCTGCCCGTTATTACTGGTGCTTAACGTGAGGCACGAACCCACGACCCTAAGATTAAGAGTCTCATGCTCTACCAACTGAGCTAGCCGGGGACGCCAACAGCAGGCGTACCGCGAGAAGAAGCGGGAGGAGGAACGCCGCTGCTACGTCTATCTGGTATTTCCCTTCGTGCAGTTTACCTCTGCCTTTCAGTTCTTTCTTGAAGGCCCCTAACCGCTCGTCCATCATTTTGCTGAACATCGTTGCCAGCTGTTCGTTGGAGTTGCTGGGCGTCTCTACTGCCACTGCTGCCACATTTTGTAGGTTTCGCTGTCGCTGGCTGTGCTGCTGTTTGCGATCTGTTTCTGCTTCCGTTGCCATCTCTCGAAAGTTATCCCAGTCAAAGCAGTTTCTGCGAGGTGTCAGTTACTGTATTCAGATCGCAGATTCTTGTGTAGAATGTCTAGCGCTTTTTCGACGGTTGGAGGTGGTTTAATCTCCTACATCATCCCCAAGAAGCAAGTCGCATAGTCGCGCATGGGTTCATGCGCGCCCTGATATTTTTTTTCTACGTCAGAGGCTAGACGTTGTCGTAGCTGCCTGTTAGTTCTGTACCAGCGCAGTACTGCGCTGCGAAAATCCTCATATCTTTGCCAGTCATCTTTATTGTTATAATACCACTCGGCTGCTGATCCGTAAACATGTAAGGCAGTGCAGCTAGTTTTTCGTTCTCTGACATCTGCGCGCTCGTCATGTTCTGCTCCAGCTGGCTAAAAAATTTCTCTATCGTTTCTGCGCTTGTGCCTGAGAATTGCATGTCCCATTTGCGCATTTGCAAGTGTAATATAAGGTCACTTCATATAATAATTAGTAAAAGTATGCGTATATATACATGGTGATGAGCATGATAATATACAGTTACGGTGCAAGTGTTTAATATAGTTAGAGTGAAAAGAATTTATATTTTCTTAAGATTCAAGGTTATGCGGAGGGATAAAATATCAAACATACGTGTATATATATCGTGGCGCCACATATACAGGGTGTCCCATTTTAACTTAGACAGCTGAATAACATGACAAATTGAAATCTAATCAAAAAATGTTTCAGACAAAAGTTGTTGACCTTGAATATGTCCTTGAACTTCATTTTCAAGGTCATTTGAAGGTCAACTTTTGTTTTTTGAATATAACCCCCTATTTTTTACCTCGGATTCGAAAAGAGCGCGAAATTTTACGTCCAGATGAGCTTTCGCGTTAATGCTCAAAGTAAACTATACAATTAATTTCAAGGTCAAATTTTTGTTTGAGGCATAAAGCTTACAAAGACTACATCAGTGACCATGTTCAATGATATAATATGTACTTTTATTGTGGACAACCAAAGACAACGTAATACATCTACTGAAGAAATGCAAACCTTGCCCCTAGGTACAACTCAATACAGAGTCAAACATTTATTGATAAGGAGACCCCCTTTCCGTGATGCTTACAAGTGCATATTTTCATGAAACTTGTAAGCACCCCCGGAGTCGACGACGATTACGTAGGGGGTCTCCCGGCTCCATTTCTTTGGCACTAAAAAGGGCCAATTCGTGGTTGTGTTGCTCTCCAAAAAGGAAGCCAATTAAGATCATGTTGTAACCCAGCCAGTTAAGGCAAGATCGTGTAGTGACCCAGCCCGTGAAGGCAAGATCGTGTAGTGACCCAGCCAGTTAAGGCAATATCACATTGTTTTCAGCTCTCTCCGCATGAAGTAGATGCTCAAAGTGTGCACCATTATTTTCTAAGCACAACAGTAATCGACGGCGAAAATTATGTTTTACATTTCTAAGCATTTGGAGGGTAATCGCCCCACAAGCTCTTCTTATTCTATCCATCATATTCAGTCTTGTAGTTAGAGCTTCACTATACACAACATCTTTTACGTATTCCCATAAAAAAAAATCTAACGGGTTCAGATTTGGTGATTTAGGGGGCCACAAAACTGGTCCACCTCGTCCTATCCATCGATTTGGAAATTGTTGATTCAAAAATGTCCGTACAATACAAGCATAATGAGCCGAAGCACCATCTTGTTGATACCATAAGTTTAGTCTTATTGCAAGAGGAATATTCTCTAGGTATTCTGGCAAATCATTTTCCAAAAATTCTAAATACATTTGACCATTAATGGTACGTTCAAAAAAATGTGGTCCAATTACTTGGCCATTGCAAATACCGACCCATACATGTAAACTCCAACGATGTTGATTAAGCACCTCACGATACCAATGTGGATTTTCTGGTGACCAATTATGGCAATTATGCCTATTGAGACTACCATTGCTTATTTCATCACTGAAACAAACATTCTAAAAAAAATCTGGATTTTGATCCAACATCTCAAGAGCCCATCTAGAAAAATGTACTCTGAGTTCGTAATCAGCCTCACTTAATTCCTGAACCAAAGTAATGTGATACGGATGGTAATTGACTGATCGTAACAATCTGTGAGCTGTATTTCGAAGGACTCCCAATTCCCGTTCTATTTGACGGGTACTGATACGGGGATTTTGGTGAACCATAGCCAAAACTGCAAGCAACCTCGGGTCGTTATTATTCTGAAGCCTATTTCTCTGTCTTTGGCGATGCAGTGGATTATTGTGAGATCTTCTTTCGATGTTTATCACTTGTTGAGCAGTAGGATGGCGGCGATTTGAAAACCGCTCCGCATAAGTTTGGGCAGTAAGTCTGTAATTCGTACCACATTCACCGAAAGTTATAAGAATATCGACTACTTCATTAGGCGTATAATTTGCCATTGCAATGACAAGAATTTTATCAGATTAATTAATGTTCAATTACAAATGTGCAAAAAAATACATAAAATCTAGTGAATTAGGATACTAGGATACTACACTAAATGGATACAATATTGGAGAGATACAACAACAGAAGGTGTAAGCACCTTAAGTATGTAAAGCGACCCTAGACGAATAAAAAAAATACTGTGGGGTCAGAGTTTGAATAAAAAGTTCACGTAATCAAAAGTCGATAAATAAATAATAAATACTACTTCGGTGTCATTTTGTAATTTCAATATGAAACAATCTACTATGATTTTTTACATAAACACAAGACTGCTGCTTCATTTAAAGTCGATCTGTGGAATTTTAACATTCGGGGTCATGGTCAATCTCAGAAAAAGTTCACATCGTCTCGTATAGCGAAAGCTTATCTGTGCGTGAAGCTTCGCGTTCTTTCAGAATCCGAAGTTGAAAACACAGATCATGTTCAAGGTCATGGGAGGGTCAAATCTTTGATACCCAATAACTATTGTCTGAGGACAGTTTTTGAACAACCCGGATTTACCAGCTTAATACCCCAAACAGAAATTTGACCTTGAAATGACTTGTAGAGTTTACTTTGACCCCTAACGCAAAAGCTCATCTGGACGTAAAATTTTGCGCTCTTTTCGAATCCGAGGTAAAAAATAGGGGGTTATATTCAAAAAACAAAAGTTGACCTTCAAATGACCTTGAAAATGAAGTTCAAGGACATATTCAAGGTGACAGAAGGGTCAGTCCCTCAATGCCCAACAACTTTTGTCTGAAACATTTTTTGATTAGAATGTAATTTGTCATGTTATTCAGCTGTCTAAGTTAAAATGGGACACCCTGTATATCTCCCTATATAAGATATTTGTAAGCGTTTTGGTGGTCATCAGCCCCTCCACCCCCCTCCACCCCCCCCACCATCCCCTCCAATTAATGAATGTGTTGTCAATATGTATATCGATCCTTGAAGTGATGTTCTTTGAAATGCTGTATTGCCTTTGTTATTTGAAGAACGTATTATCTCAGACGACGTTTTAAAAATGCTCTATCGAGGGTGTGTATACAAAGAACGCTCTATCTCGATGTCAGTTTATATTTAAATCTGAAAGCTTTTCTATATAATCTTTTAATGGTATTCGTCTGTGTTTATATGTAACCATGATCACATTTTCTATTTTTTCTACACCACCTAAGAGATAAATAGAAAGGCGCGTTTTTTTTCTTAGTTGATTAAATAGAAGTAAATATGAGTAAATATGAGTTAAATCTTTTGTATTTAATTCATATTTACTCGATTTGTTAACACTTATCAATGTGCTTTTTATGTTCAAGATATGTAAAAGTACAATTCTTAAAGTTTAATCAACTAAGAAGTGGTTTCCCCGGTAGTCTTAATCCACTATTAAAATATGAATTTTTTTATCATTAAATATATCAAATAATTTTTTTCATTTGATGAAAGTATAAGTATCAATAAGTATTTTTATAAATCTTATATATTAACACTTATCAATGTGCTTTTTATGTTTAAGATTCATAAAAGTATAATTTTTAAAGTTTAATAAAAATGTATAATTTTACGTTAAAAATTTCATCCCAAGCAATATTCTCTATTTCGGAAGAATTTGTTAATTCGTTTTGAATATATATTTTATCAGGATATTTACATCTAGATAATGCAACATATAGCTGTCCATGTGAGAATAACGGCCGTCTAATGAATAGTCCTATTGAATCAAAACTTTGGCCTTAGGATTTTTTAATTGTTATAGCAAAGGCTAATACAATCGGAAAATGTTTTCTGTAAAGTATGAAAGGAAATGAGGAAGAGTCTTTCGTATTTAATGTTATTCGAGGAATAAAAACTTTATGTCCAATCTTTTCGCCTGTTATTATTTCTGCTTCAATATTATATTTATATAAATTTGTTATTCTTAAACGAGTACCATTACATAATCCATCTGTAATACTTAAATTTCTTATTAGAATTACAATTGCATTTCTCTTTAAATTTAATTTGTGAGGGGAAGTCCTTCTCTAATATTATTTAACAATTCTAGTAGTAGGGGCTGCGCGGCTACTGGGCCAAGCGGGTACTGGGTCCCCAAATACCGACACATGGTAACTCATAATAGTAGATCCCTGTTTTACCGACAGAGCAGTACATATCGACCGTGCTGTCAGCGGTGATGCCCCCCATAAACCAGTGTTGTCGACGGTGGCGCCCCCCATTACCCCGCCCCCCCCCCTCAATAGCTCAGAGGTAATTTACTTTATCGACCTGGGATGAATAATTTGGAATAGGATTTGCAGGATTAAAAGTTGAGATAAACTAGTGTTGCCGACGGTGGCACCTCAAACCAGTGTTGTCGACGGTGGCGCCACAAACCAGTGTTGTCGAAGGTGGTGCCCCCGTTACCGACCCCCTCTATAGCTCAGAGTGAGCATCGATAATTTACTTTATCGACCTGGGATGCGATGCATAATTTGGAATAGGATTTGTAGGATTAAAGGTTAAGATTAATAAATACATCAAAATATTCATCTTTATTTTACTTTATTTAAAAAAAGATAGGTACATAAAACATTATTTGTAAAGACATGTATATTATAAAATCTTTTAGAACTTCGTATAACCTTGATTTTCTGGCATGGACAAGGTTCTCCACGATACTTATTACATTGTTTATCATCTTGCACTCTTCTAGTGCTTTGTTGAGAGGTATGTACGGAGTGCTATTTCGTTTCATTTTTTACATCTATCCTGACTGATGGTTTAAGATAATACTGATTCGAATGTTTGTTCCTGCAAGCTTTATATAGTTTCAAACAAGTTTCTTAATATCACCACTTATAGGATTATACTTGACAATGCGATCATATAGGATTAGACAATACGCTGTAGTGTCCATGGGTATATTACGCTTACATTCAAATTCAAGACGTACGTCTACAGCTGCCTGTTTGAGTGACTCATTTTGTTTTGAGCAGTCGATAACTATGAGTGGAGCATTTGTAATGAATTCTTCTTTGCTTAAAAGGGTACAGATATTCTATCAGAATAATACGCATTCTGAAAATTAGCATACATATCGTAAAGCATAGCAAACTGATTGTTTAAAATATCAAGATTTAGATTTCCATATGGATAGCTCTGAGAGTTGAGGAAAAGTTTGACATTACTAATATTACAATGATCAAAATGACTAGCAATTTGTCTTCGTACACCTTTCCTCCCTGTTTGAAAACCGAGAATGATAAAACGTGGTTTTTCCAGCTGATTCGATGTTTTTACAGTCCATACATGTTGCGTGGTTGTTGGAAGTACTGGATACTCATACAACTCCCATGAACGAAAACTCATCGAAATCGGTATATCTTTTTGAATATAGTTAAATAGTTGTATTTTTCGTCGGTCTGACAGCATGAGATAGGGCATAAGCCACTCTATACGATTGATCTCGATTTTGAATTCTTCATATGTCGGTCTCCCGTCCACCATTAAAGCCTCTTGCAAAACAGCATTCAAATCATTTCTCGATCTTGTGAGAATAAGTTCATGCTTAACGTTTACAACGATTTTGCGATAATCTTCAGCGAAACTAAAAATCATTGATAGAGGAACTGTCACATCAAAGTTTCCATTATTATCAGCTATATTTCCCACGTCAGTAATAGGTGTCCAGCCAGAGTTTTCAAGATACTTTAATTGACTAGGTGAGAAAGATGTGTAACCTTTCATCAGGGTTGTAGCAGCAACGTTCTTACATCGATCAATCTCTATGGCATTCATCTCATATCGAATTTCCTCAAAAGGGTGTGTTGTACTGCTTGTCCATCCTGTCTAGTAATCTTTCCACAAATATGTAGAGAACTTTTTGATGGTAGAACCCATAAATCTTGATACTGTATATCTATCAGAATTTCATCACTATTATTGAATGCAAGTGAGATATAGGGTTGATGTGCATGAACCTTATAATGCGTGATAGATTCATCAAAGATGACAGGGGATTGTACGTTAAGAACCGATTCCATTTTTCTGAGGCACACAACAACAACAGATAAACGTACAAGTTATTTTTTCAGTATTTTTCTCGCTTGAGGTCCCGTTCATCCTCCACCACGCACTTTGAGATCGAGACTTTGTAGAAACTGACTGTTCTGACGTGTTAATCGTTTGATCACTCATGGCTGATTGACTGTCTGACGACATACTAAGCTATTAGTATAGCTTTTGTCAGCATTAAAAACAATACCCATTTCAATGGCTTTTTAAATGTAGACGAATTGTAATAATTTCACCTCGGAGATTAATCAAATCACCATCTTGATCTACTATGCGTAGTTGTAGGTGATCGATCACTTTCACAGATATTGGCAAGTAAATTATTTGTTTAGGCACTTCGATTATCTTGTAGCCTGGCGGAACTGCTAGAAAAAATTCATGTATTGTATGAACTTTCTGCTGATTTATGTATGCTCCTGTCGTAATGTTACATTCAACTCGTAAAGCGTTCACTTTGAGAATAGCTACTGGTAAATCTGAGTTGTGACTTATATAGGGCTTCAAAAGTCTTGGAGTAAATCCTAGTAGACGACCAATCGAGTCAGTTGGTCGAAAAACTATTTCATGACTACACATAATAACACTTCGTAACGTATTATTATTTGGTTTGATACTAACTTTTATACCTCGAGTATCGAGGATACCTTGTAGAGTGCGATCAATATCCTCAATCTCATAACTGCCAGTAGGTAGTTCAATTATTTCTTGACCAACATAAAATTTATTATAATTAGGTGATTCAAATATTTCAGATCACGAAGAAACTGTTATTCAAAATAATGCTGCAAGTGTTTCAGATGTTTAGGATGATGAAAAAACAGTTATGAGCGCTAATGTTGATGAAAACATTCGATTGTTGCTTAAGGGACAAACACGAGCCTTAGATACAGTGTATGGAGTGCGAAAAATGCACGATAATAAACTAATGATTGGAAATGCTCCTATAAGTTTTGACAAAGATAAAATTATCGTTGGCAATAAAGTGTATGAAAAAGATCTCGGTCTTGTGGAATTGTTTAAGAAATATCCTGATGACACTTTAATCACTGACAATGATAAGAAAAATTATGCTAAGATTTTAAAAGACACAAATGCACATAAATACTATAAATCGAAGGAAGATATTCGTGAAAATGCAAGTAAGAAATATACTGATTTTGTGAGTAAAATTCTCAAGGTTGGTAAAAGTGGTAAGGGGCTTATGTCATATAAGATCGCTCATAAAAATATCCATACTGAATACCGTTATTGGGATGATCCAAATGAACTTGTAGATCGTTTAAGATTACTTATAGCTGAAACATCTGCTGGCAATAATAACCATATCAATGAAATACAATCAATCATTGAGGAGCTTCGTGAAGCTGAAATTATTTCGTAACAACTCAGTATCGAAATGAGTATTGATGTGTTTGGACGTCAACTCGTCCTTGCAGGCACATATCGAGGACCGCCTGGACTAGGATTCAAGCTGACTAGTAATGAAAATTTTGATTTAGAGAATCGAAAACTGTGTTATGTTGGTGATGCTGTGGATCAAGATGATACTGTAAATTTAAAGTCTGTAAAAAAGTTGATTGAACGAAGAGCTGATATATTTGAAAATGATTTACCGAAAGTGGAGAGTTTAGTAAATTATAAAATTATAAGTACTGAGACAGAATTTTCTAGAATAAATAAAACGCTTAGAGATTTGCAAGAGAAATTACAAATCTTGGATTCTGGAATAAATAAACCTGTAAATCATAATGAAAGCAGGACTAGTGGAGGAACTTCATAAACCTGCTCGACGTAATTATCCACGTCGTTCTATTCTCAGCAAAAATATCGATGAAACTTGGCAAGCAGATCTTGTTGAAATGATTCCATATGCCAAGCAAAATAAAGGGTTTAAGTACCTTCTCACAGTTATTGATGTATTCTCAAAGTAAACTTGGACTGTGCCAGTAAAACAAAAAACTGGAAAATGTAACTCAAGCTATGAAATCAATACTATTGCACAAAAGAGTACCCAAGAATTTGCAAACAGATCGTGGAAAAGAATTTTACAATAAAGATTTTGACAAACTAATGAAAAGATATAAAATTCATCTATACTCTACCTACAGTAATCTAAAGGCATCAATTTGTGAACGTTTCAATCGCACTCTAAAAAGCATGATGTGGAAGTTATTTAGTCTGCGTGGTAGCTACAAATGGTTGGATATCTTACAAGATTTAACATTGCAGTATAATAATAGTTGACATCGGACAATAGGAATGAAGCCTGTAGAAGTAGACAAAAGCAAAGTTAATCGTATTCTTAATCGAATTAATACTAAAAAGTCAAACAGCTTAAATTTGTTTAAACATGCTAAATTTAACATTGGAGATAAAGTACGTGTAAGCCGAATCAAGGAGGTCTTCGATAAGGGCTATACACCCAATTGGTCTTTACAATAACGCAGGTTTCACCTACGAAGCCCTATACTTATCATCTAAAAGATTATCAAGACAACCCAATAGCTGGAGGATTCTACGAGGAAGAACTTCTCAAGACTAAATATCCAGATGTCTATTTGATTGAGAAAGTTTTAAGAAAAAGTGGTGATAGAGTTTATGTAAAATGGTTAGGTTTTAACGATACTCACAACAGTTGGATTAATAAAAATGATATGTAAAAAAGAAAACATTAATAAATTATAATTGATGTACAATTTATTGTTCATTTATTTACATTTCCTTCAATTTTTTTACAAGTACTGGCAATATAATTTCATTTATTTGTAAAATTCTTCTCCTAAAACGTTCTCGATCACATGCAACCTGCTCCCACTTGCTACATCGAGCTTCATGATACGCAAATTTCTATTTATACATCAAGTGTATGGTTGGTTCTTCCTTGAATCGTACACGCTTCTCTTTGTTGGAATCAGACGTTTCTAAATTGAATTTTACATGAAATATGTGCATATGTGTATAATTCGAACTTACCCATTTCGTTATATTTTATAGTGCCCCCAGGCAAGCGTATCAGTAGTATTATCTTGAAGAAATCTTTTATCATCGTAAAGACTGAGAGCAATCTTTCTCTGTCTAATGGTCTCCACCTTGTGAAGTTTGGATCTTATAGCGTATTGCTCTCGACTCTGAATGCATGAATTTCGTAGACAGTCCAAATAGTCATTAAATTCAATGGTTTTCTATACAACTGAAGCTTTGATACCCTTGATTTTTTTCATACTATCTTGATTATTAACACGTGTACTGTACATTTTGCTTCTCAATCCAACAAATTCAGTGAGAATCTGACCATTACACTCATCTTTCATGAGTCTAACAATTTTCTTATTAACACGTGGCATGTTAAATATATTATCTGCAGAATAATCTGAAGTATCGAACATGTGAATATGTCTTTTCATATCTTCATAAAAATCATCACAGTTAATAGCATAGATCAAGCTATCAGTATCTGTATACAATAATTTACAATCATCTTTATACACTTGTCGCATATAATTATAATGAAAATCATACATCAGTGTCTTGGAGAGATCTAGAACTGTGAGGCCAACATAGATTGGTTTATTTATAAATATGTCAGTCTGATTTAACTGTATGGCAACTAAATTTTCATTAAATATTGAATTACTGTGAAAGTTTGGCTTTGAAATTTGAACTTCTACGCCATATCTTCCATCATATTTACTCATAAGCTTAACTGAAACTCTTTTTCTTACATTTTCCATAGTCTTATCAAATACTGCATTATTCATCAACTTTAAAAAATTCTTTTCAAATTCATTTTTTGCTACTGCTCTCATACTAGTGTTCAAATCAATGTATGATTTGAGCCATGGAGATTGCTTGAATCTCAGAATTTTATGTATTTTAATGAGTCGAAGACCATTTGAGGGAGCCTGTTTTAGAGCTACACAGTGAATAACATAATTTCTTTTAGGATGAAGTGTAGCTAAAAGTTTCTCTTGCTTAGAACCCTGAGGTTTTGCATGTTCCGGATGAAACGGTAAGTCATTATGCTCATCATGTATTTCACTAGGATAATCTAAATCTACTTCTAAAATATAACCATGAGAAGCGTCTGATGTGATGGAAAATAAATCGAAATTTTCAATATTTTCAAGCCACTCAAATTCATCATACGGAAGACATTGTGAAAGCCCAAATCCGTATAAATTATTTGCATCTAAATAAATCAATTATTCATTTACTTTATCTTTATCATACTTTTCAAGCATGTACTTATGATTAGCTGCTGCATACCGATTAGAGCACTGACTCAAACCACCTCGAATTCCTCGTTCTATAAAAAGTACCATGTCAATGTCTGTTAGAAGTTTTAATTGTACACCTGTATGTTTGAACATAGCGTCCCAGGAAAAGCCTGGAGTAGTGTAATAATGAGCAGGATCTAGATTATAAACATTTATGCTCTGATCTCGAAAATTTTCGAAAACGTCAGTCTTTATATAAAGATCTGAGTACTCGCCAAGAGTTTGTATATTAAATGTACTCCATACATTTTGTGCATGCTCATAATCTTGATCAGATATCGATGAGTCATTGAGAATGCTGAAAAAATCCTCTTTTTCAGGCAACTTACACTCTTCTAGTTTTTCCCACGAGCTTATATACTCATAGGGTAAAACACCTTTTCTTGTGTCGTACTCAGATCACTAAATTCTTTATTAACAATTGAATAGTCTTGAAGATATGATGCTAATTTTTCAAGTGATGTAGGCATAAATCTAAATGAATCTAAAAATCTTATCTTAATTTTGCTGTTTTCTACGTGCTTCGTAAATGAAATATATTTTTCTTTTGTCAGAGGTAGTAAATCAATCTGTCCTGGAAAATGGTTTGATACATCAGCAATAATAAAGTGTGCATCATAACCACTTAAATTATGAAACACAACTGGAACTATTTTTGAATCTTGATAGTTTAGATTGCAGGTAGCATGTGCAGGTCCTCGATATTTTCCAGTGAGATGACAGTGATTACGCACCTTTGCATCATCATTCAACAATTTTTTACAAATATGACACGTTTTTGAATCATAATAACCTATTAATTCAGTCTGAGATAGAACTGGCATAGGTAAAGGGTTCGCATATAAATCACTTATTTGTTTTTCTATGTTTCTTAACTGTTCAGCAAACCATTTTGAAGCTTCAGGTCCTCTATAAAAGGCATATTTTGATAGCAAATCGTTGTAACTACATTTCAGATAGTAACCTATACTATAAATTTCATGACTTTATATTGGTTGCGTGTTTGTTTTTTCATCTTGACTTATTGGTTTTAACAAACATTTGTGAGTAAAAGAAGATTGATATGATTACTCTTTTTACATGATGTTAAATAGAGAGGTATAATATCTTTGTTATCTAGACCAAACACATTTATTGATATTGCATTATTTTGCTTTTCAAATCTTGGGATACTTTTCAATGATACTGGCAACTCAATACCTTTCATATTTAAAATGTTTTCATACTGAATATAACTATTCAACCTATTAGAATGATTTCCATGTTTTACTGGATATAATGCAGATAAAATTGCCCATATAAAGCATTTGTTATCATAATTTTTAACATTTATGCATGCTTTCCTTTTCTCTATGAATGCTGGTAATGGTATATACATGTATAAGAGCTACCGGCACGCATTGGATTAAATTTATTTATATTTATCTGTATGTTTTCAATAGAATGTAGAGTAAAACCAGAATCACGTTCTTGAAATTCTTCAATATCTGTGAGTAGAGGTTCAATAACATTAGACTTGAACCAGTTGTTTAACAATGTTGCAGATAAAATTTCATGATTTTTCGTGTTAAAATATTTAGTCTCAATGCACTCTCCTTCTTTTTCTTCGACATTTTCATTATTCTCTACACATGTTTTTCTAAATTTACATGATAAAACAGTGTTAATTTTAAAAGCTTTATCACTTGAGTTCATCATACTTTTTATTCATCGTGAAAATAATATTGCAGAGTCTCGTAGGAAATTAATTATATCAATGTGTCTCAAATTTGCTATAACAGCAGTCCTCATGCGGTTTTCAAAGGCGTTATCCATATCAATCCAACGCACGCAATCAGTGACAGTATTTTGTTTATTTACTTGTACTCCAGCACCGCTTTTTCTTCTAGTCATAATTTCAAGTCTTGCTCTCATACATTCTATTTTTCTCTTTGTACATATAATGCTTTGTCGTTCTTGAACGGTAAGCTTTTTATTACTCAAAACTTTACGAAATGTCTTTAATGTTAAAAGAAATTGATGGTTCTATCGTGTTACAGTGGATAAATCAACTGTACTTGTAGCAGAAAATAATTATCTTTCAACCTCTTCCAAGAGCTTAACTTGCTGTAGGCATTCATTTATAATATTCTCCATTTTCACAATTGATATCTATTAATAAAATAAACAAAATATTATTTAATTTATATATTTTAATGCGGCTATTTGTGATTGATATTGTAAAGTAAATAAGATAAAAGTAGATAAAAAAGATCTATTCTTAACCAACAGATACGACTGAACGAGTGTACAACAGAGGTCTAATGCCCAATGTGCGAGTAGTGTGCGTATGTCTACTACTTAACCACTGTCAGATGTGTGAGATTGATATCAGATGTAATAGTTTAAAAAATTTGTTTAATTTAATGTAAATAGTAATATTCATACCACTATTAGTTTATTTTAATGTTGCTGATATAATCTGTGTAGAAGATTTCTTTCAATGTGATAATAATATTTAATCCTTGTAGAAAGACAACTAAAATAAATTTCATCAGCGCTATGACTTAAATACCATAATAGATGCAAGGGTGGGGGTAATTTTTAATTTGCGTTTCATTATTTTCATGTGTGAAAAATGAGGGCTATCGATGAGAGTCAGTGCATCGAAAATTCATCTCTAGTCGCCCGCGTGAGGACTATAGGAAACGTATTTAAAAGTACGGAGGAGGGGGGGGGGGGGTAACGAAGAAAGCGAGAAAGAGAGTAGAAAATTGAGGCGCTTCGAACGAAAATTTGTCTGAGTGGGGACTATGGGAAATGTATTTAAAAGTACGATGGAGAGAGAAGCTGACCTCGTCCGAAAAAAAACACAGCGAAGATTCACCCTGCAGAGCATCTGTGTACTGTCAAGCTGTATCGGTTGCAGCTCTCGCTCGCTGTAAAGAGTCAGTGTAGAGAAAACATAAGCCTACAGACGTCTGCGTGGGGACTATGGGAAACGTATTTAAAAGTACGGGGGAGAGGGTAGTGGAAAATCTAAAGATCTAGCTGTTTCGACTGCACTGCGCAGGCTGTAGAGAATTGATGCAATACGCTAGAGTGGGGACTGTGGGGAACGCATTTAAAAGTACGAGAGAGGGGGTAGTCGAAAAATCTCAGGATCTAGCTGTATCTGTTGTACCGCGCGCGATATACAAAATCGGAGAGCTTTGAACGAAAATACTGCTTGTAGAGGTCTGAGTGGGGACTATGGGAGATGCATATAAACGTATGAGAGAGGGGGTAGCTGTTGTCGTTCAAAGAAACATGAAAAGAGACGTTGCACCTTGCAAGCGTGAATGAATTGAGCTTGAGAAGCTGTTTTAGTGGAAGGGGTACAAATTTCTAGTATATTTAAGCAGTCCTCTGCTCCATGTTTGTATACATTTCCGAGTGTACTCGAGCAGTATACTGTTCTCTACAATAGTTGCGAAAGCTGTAGAATTTGTAAGTATATTTTAAATATTTTATTATTTTATTTATAAATTTATTCCTAATGAGTAATATTTTCATAGAAAACATAGATTTATTGTTGATACCTAGGGCTTCAAGGGGCAAAACGGTGAATTCATAGTCAAAGAGTTGGCCTACATTGATCTTAACGAGCCAGCAGCAGTAGCTCAACTAGCTACATTTCAACCACCGCACTCTTGGTACAGTTACTCACTGTGGCTCAAATATTCTTTTCACGGATTAAAGTGGAACGATGGTGAACTGCCATACGATAAGCTAGCCGAAGTTTGATTCAGCCTGCTCGATTTATCGCCGACGAGGAACGTTATTATTTGGGTGAAAGGTGCATAGAAAAAGGAGTGGTTGCAGCTATATTTCCCGGACGTCTGAAATATAGAAGATCTTGGCTGTCCATCCTTAAAGACACCAGGATTTCGAATTCCACTGGTGTGTTCACATCACCTTCCTGACTGGAAGGAGAATTGTGCAGTTCAAAACGTTTATGCAATATACAAGTGGCTCTGTGCAGTACGACGAGATTTTATCTTCCCACTGCATTTCTTTGAGGATTATTATTCCTCATCTGATTCGGATACAACAACGACAACATTGGAAGAATAATTTATCATGTGAGTATAATATATTCTTATAATACATAAATAAATATAATAAGCTTATAGATATTGTTTCATTATTTTTACAGAATGGAGTCGCTGAACGCTGTGGCAAAAGCTTCATCACTCCTGTCTACGGAAAAAATTAAGGATTTGGAGATCAACAAGAAGTATAAAATATCCAAACATAAGAAAGTTATGACAAAATTTGGCGCTAAGATGGTGTTGGAGTTGGATGGAAGTTCCGAAGTTTTCCTACCCACCAAAGTAAATGCCTTCCTCATCGAGAACAACACCAACGAGGAGAAGTTGAAGAATGAAATTGATACTAGAGATGTTTATCTAGTATATTATGGACACAACATTATTGAATTCATGTAATAATTTATCTCCACTGCGTATAGTATTAAGGATTTTTTTCTCAATAATTAGAGTGTTTATTTATGTTAAATTCTTTTTTAAAGGGGATTATCGCGACGCTTAGTAAGTTTTTTTTCTTCTAATATTAAGGATTTTTATATAACATCTTACATTGAAAGTATTATCCAATTTATAAATCACAATTTAATTACTATTAGATTTATATAAGTTTATTATGTACTCTAACGGTTCTCTAATGCTATTTCTAACGAATATTTGAAAACAATATATATATATATGGGTCATTCCAATAAATTTCGTCAAATCGGTGTCGGGGGGGGGGGGGGGGGTCGCCCAATCAGCCCGCCGATTTTCTATGTTAAAGTACATTAGAATAAACGGCTATTTCTAAAATTTTAGTCCTCTAGGTGCCCCCTAGCTCCCGTGATAAATTATTGAATTTTCGAAAATCGTGAAAAAATGGCTATTTTCACACATTTGCACAGGGTTACCTAATCAATATTTTTAAGCCAAAAAATAGGGATCTTCTCGTTATAACGTCAGCTTTCTAGCAAAAAAAAGTCCGAGAACCTCAGACTTAAAGGGGCCTTTTCTGTAGGGCAAAACGTAATCTTCGATCGCATGCCATTTTTTTGTTTTGTAGTTGATTTGAGCTCTCAAAGTCTTAAAATCTTAGTCTTGGAAAAATCTTTAATTTCCCTTTTGAAAATCTCAAATTTATCATTCCAATAAAAAGTTATAGACCTTGGAAGACAGCCTAGTTTTCCAAAATCGCCATATTGGCACCCCTATATCTCAGGTCTATCTGCCCCAATCTAGCTCAAATTTTCAGGAAAGACAGTCCAAATATAGCAGAAAAAGATGTAATTATTTTGGTTTTGTTTATTTGAGTTTTAACATATCTACGAAGTCCTCGAAGTTGGGGTTCAGGGCCTTATTTAACCATATTTCGCGTTATAGGACGGACGGTCGCGCAGTACTAGCATACTTTAATTTTGAGGCTTTCTGAGCAAAAAAATTTCTTAAAGTTTTCGTCTCAAAGAGGCTTTCAATTCCTTTTTTGGTGAGCTCATTCTCATTGGTCGAAGCCAAAGTTACAGCCCTTACAAGACAGCCTAGTTTTCCGATATCGCAACGTTTTCACCCTAGTATTTCAAGACTTTCTGCCCCAGTTAAGCTGAATCTTTTACGAAAAATAGACAGAAAATAGTTGGACGATAAGTTATTAATTTCTTCCTATATTATATAATCGTTTTGGCGATAGTCCCACCCCCACCGCCCCCCCCCCATCAAATCACGTAAAATTCCTTCACTTTTACGTTATTTTTGAAAAATCAAAGAATACTTTTTATTTGGAAATGCATATAGTGATAAGCGATCTTGTTTGTTATTTTTTTTAATTATTTGTCATTATTTTTTCAAATGTTATCGTAGTATTGGAATGATAAATTTAAGATTTTCAAAAGGGAAATTAAAGATTTTTCCAAGACGAAGATTTTAAGACTTTGAGAGCTCAAATCGACTACAAAACAAAAAAATGGAATGCGATCGAAGATACGCACAAAGTGCTGCAAAAAATGAGTGTTTACGTTTTGCCCTACAGAAAAGGCCCCTTTAAGTCTGAGGTTCTCGAACTTTTTTTGCTAGAAAGCTGATGTTATAACGAGAAGATCCCTATTTTGGTTTAAAAATATTGATTAGGTAACCCTGTGCAAATGTTTGAAAATAGCCATTTTTTCACGATTTTCGAAAATTCAATAATTTATCACGGGAGCTAGGGGGCACCTAGAGGACTACAATTTTAGAAATAGCCGTTTTTTCTAATGTACTTTAACATACAAAATTGGAGGGCTGATTGGGCGACCCCCCCCCCCCCCCCCCCCCCCCCCCCCCC
>QLSS01000212.1:114264-139503 GCA_024372645.1 Trichomalopsis sarcophagae | reverse complement strand
CCCCCCCCCCCCCCCCGACACCGATTTGACGAAATTTATAGGAATGATATATATATATATATATATCTTTGAACTGTAACACCCGGGATCGGTCTATTAATTTCTCAAATGATAGACAAATAGATAGAAGTCAACAATGGACCCCTAATCACGTTTTTGAATGTCTTCGAAAATGCAGAATGCGTTGTTCGGGTTGCCGGGACGAAGACGCGGAGGAGTTCCTACGTCGTATTACGGAAGGCAGACGTTTCATGGAAATGCCGGACACCGAACTGATCGCGATGCTACCATTTCTCTTAGAAGGAATAGTTTTAAACTGGTTTAGAAATAATTCACATAAATGGAGATCGTTCGGAGAATTCGCGTCGGACTGGCGTAAACGCTTTCTAGATGCAAACTTCCAACACGCGTTACAAACTGAAGTACAGAAACGGACTCAAGGACCAAACGAACCGGTGGTCGACTATTTAATGTGTTTACGTACGACATTCCGCAGCCTGGAACCGAGACTGACTCCCGACCGAGAATTAGACATAGCATGGCGAAACATGGCACCGCGAATTCAATTAAAAATCGACATTAACGACATTTTCGACTTAGACGACCTCGAACGTGCCGCAGTTCAGAAAGAGAAAGGACTACGGATTGCTAGGGACTATAGACCTCCACCTAGTGCGAATGATTCGTTGTTACCGAACGTCGCCTACAGAGACAGCAATTACACGAGAGTACAACGACCTAACAGACCAGGCTTGGCCAATCTCGACGTTACCGAAGACGAACAACTAGACGATGGCTTTAACGATAGTCTGGACCCATCATTTTTCGATTCTGACGACGAATGGGACTTAGTAAATCTAACAATAAGAGACGGACAAAATAACCGACAACGCACAAATTACCGACAAAATAGAAATGACAACGCTACCGTAAATCAGCAACCGCAAGGGAATTCGCGACTCAGATCCGATCAAAATGGCGTACGCTCAGACAGATGTCATAACTGCGGAGAATCGGGACACTTCGCACCTGAGTGCAATGGTCCACGGAGGGTGTTCTGTCGTAGATGCGGGGAACGGGGAACCGTAGAAAAACTCTGCCCGAAATGCAACCCCAAAAACATATTTTGCTATCGCTGCGGTAGATTAGGTGTGATCCAAAAAGACTGTCCGGATTGCTCGGGAAACGGAAAGTGAGGTCGCCCAGGGAGGCGGGAGCGACCGACATTAATAATCTAACCGCCCCTAAAGTATCGATTAATAACTTAACACACAGAGAATACGAACTCAACGAAGCTATCGTACCGATGATTGATCCAAAACTGACTGATTTGATCCACGCACTAGAAAGTTTAACGTTCAAAGAATACCTTTCGGATATAATAGATATCGCAGATAATGACACAGAAAACGAGACGCTGTACGTACTACCGCTAAAGAAGAGACACAAGCTGTGCGTGTGGTAGAACCCATTCAAGGCGGGATCAAATTATCAATTAAAATCAAGAAAGTGACGAAACAGTTAACGGTACGCGTACTTGACAAACTGGACTATGACCTGATACTTGGTATTGACGCTCTCGAAATTTTCGAAATAAATATAGACTTCAGGAAAACTTTACATTAGACTATCCCATGGCAACCGCAGTGACGGAAACCGATTCTCGGGCGTGCGGACTAAGAGACCTAGACCGCGATCAAGAGAAAAGGCTCAGTGATTTGTCTCTACCACCTGACACGGGAAAATTAGGACTGACAACGGCATTACAACATAAAATCGACGTAAACGGACACCCTCCAATTAGACAACGTATCTATCCGGTTTCGAAAGTTAAAGAACAAGCACTTCATGCGGAAATGGACGAGATGCTAATTCAGGACATCATCGAGCCTTCACATAGCGATTGGGCATCACCTGTAGTAATGGTAAAGAAAAGCAACGGTACATATCGATTCTGCCTCGATTTACGTAAAGTAAATCAAGTTTCTAAGAAAGACGCTTATCCACTTCCACTGATGGACGCAATCTTAGATAATCTAAGGCGAGCGAGCTATATTTCGACCATAGACCTTAAACAAGCATACTTTCAAATTTTATTGGAGGAAAAGAGCAGGGAAATAACAGCTTTCATTGTACCTGGACGAGGTTTATTTCATTTTAAAAGACTTTATTTCGGCCTTTCGGGCGCGCCAAGTACATTTCAAAGATTGCAAGATAAAATATTAGGCCCGGGCCTACAACCGCACGTATTCTATTACTTTTAGGAAGGATTAAAAATAGACACCGAAAAAGTAGCACTCATTAGAAATTACCCTCCACCGAAAACGCTGTACTAAGTTAGACGCTTTATCGGGATGGCATCCTGGTACCGTCGATTCATCAAAGACTTCGCGACAATAATTGAACCAATTACTCTACTACTCCATAAGAAACAAACATGGGAATGGGGCCCCGCACAATCCAAAGCATTTGACACCTTGAAAGGATTACTAACCTCAGACCCTATCCTAATTAGACCACATTTTGAAAAACCGTTTGCAATCCACACAGACGCGAGCATGGTAGGACTGGGAGCAGTTTTGACCCAAACGATCCATGATACGGAACACGTGATTGCGTACGCAAGTAGAGCCCTCTCAAGTCTGGAGAATAACTACACAACTACAGAATTAGAATGCCTAGCGGTCGTAGGGGCATGCGAGAAATTCAGACGCTACGTGGACGGATCCACGTTTACGGTCATCACGGATCACAGCAGCCTACTGTGGTTACAAAACCTCAAAAACCCTCAAGGTAGATTAGGGAGGTGGGCAATGCTACTGCTGGAACAGGACATTACGGTAATACATAGAAAGGGAGCCCTACATCAAGTGGCCGATGCACTGTCGCGATACCCCCGTAGACTGGTATGATAAACGTATCGAGGACGTAAAGAATAATCCGAGAAAATTCTCAGACTGGAAAATTATTAACGAACGGTTATATCACAGGGTCAAAAATCCGGTACTAGACGCGATAACTAACGATGGCTCGGAATGGAAACTCGTCCTCAAAACGATAAAACGATAAAAAGCACTCATTGAAGCCCACGAGACTACCCAAGCGGGACACTTGGGAATTAACGTATTGCATCATGCCAACGCACGGAAGCAGAACAGAGGTTAGCCCCAGGGCACGTAGGTCAAAGAGTAATCGAACACCCCTGGGTAGTAGTCGCGGCGGACATAACGGGACCTTTTCCAACGAGTAATTCAAGATCTTTTTACAAAATGGGCCGAAATAAGAGCCTTGAGAAAAGCTACCGGAAAGAACATTAAAGATGCACTTTTAGATCTAGTCATTAACCGATGGGGAACCTCTCGCGTTTTACTAACAGACAACGGCGCGGAATTCGTGAATAACATAATGTCGTCGCTAGCTACCGAACTTAAAATCCACCACTCGAATACACCTACCTACAGGACACAAGCAAACCCAGTCGAAAGATTCAATAGAGTATTAAAAACTATGATATGCGCATTTATTGGTCAGGACCGTAGAGATTGGGATAAGCACCTTCTCGACTTTCGTTTCGCATACAACACGGCCAAACAGGCCTCCACAGGGGTGTAACACCAGCCTTCCTCAACCTTGGCAATGAAACATTACCGGACATAGACAAAATAGACGAGGCAACCTAGGTTGCACGCATGCGACGACTGACAGCAATACACGACTGGGTCGTGTACAACATGGAGACAGCACATGACCAACAGGCCCAACACTACGACAAAAAGCACCGCGCAATAACATTTGTAGTGGGTGAGAAGGTATGGGTGAAAAATCGGGTTTTATCTAACGCAGCTAAAAGTAAAAAACACGCTCACACGACCGCGACGAACCACGAGACAGCCATGTCTCGACCATCCTCGACAGACGAGGACACCCTTCTAGGTGACACCTCTGACTTTGACATGGACGTCGAAGGGGATTACGTGCTGATCAGCAGCGACGGCGAGGGTGCAGCACCGTCGACCACTCAGGCACCATTCGCCACCGAGGCGCCCCGAACGCCACCTACGCCTGAGGCCCACCCTTCATCACCACCCCGCTCCCCTAGGGAGAAGGGGGAATCCCAATCGATGGATTGGGATAGGGAGTCCCCGGACGATGAGCCACCCATCGCACGGGACCTCGCTTGGATGACGAACCTCCCCTTCGTCGACCCCACACAAGACCACGCGACGGACAATGGACAGATGACGCGGAGGACCCGGAGTACGAGACACTGGACATACCCGTAGTGGTGGCCTCTCGCTCGCGACAGCACTTCTTGGTGCAGCCACGCCGACCATCTGTCGACGTCGAGACCTCACAACACACAAAATTGTCACCGTTCTCGTTATTTTTTTTGTCTTAACTGCGCTATCGGAATAAAGAACATAACCAACCAATCTAAATGCCTTTATGTTGAACATTATTTCTTAATCCACCAAAAATTGAAAATTTACGCCGCGCAATAGATAGGCACCGACAACCTCGCAACGTGGCAGGTCGAGCCACGAATAGGCGCGGAGAGGGGGGAGTAGTTCGCGTGGGCAGCGCGCGCAGCGCTGGCCCCGCGACCATGTGTTGCCGCGTGAGGAGAGCTCGTCCTCTTTCGCTCCGCATCGCTTCTACCGATAAGACGCCTGCGCTGCTCTCCTAAGCTCTCGATCGGCCTCGGAACAACCGTACCCATGCGCCATTGCAGCTCGCCTTCATTCCCGCTATCGTAGCAAGTAAGTAAAAGTGTATTAGCGTGCGAACTAATTAGTGCGGTTGTGCCTCGGGTGAACGCGACGCGACACGGTTAGTGTGACGCAATGCATCTTGACGAACACGGCCATGGCGGCGAGCCGAATGCCGTGAGGTCTCGTCGCCTGTTGCGAATGATGTAAGCTCTCTATCGTTCTCGCTATCTTCCACGCCCTCGCTCTCGCACAATTCCTCGCTACCGTTGCCCAGGTAGCGCGTATATCTCCTCGCTATCTCTCTCCTCCCGTATCGTATCTCCCCGCTATCGTTTCCTCGCCCCTCCCGCCACTCCAACCAGCTACCGATTAGTGTACGTTACCGAGCGACCGTTAGCAAGTAAGTTAGCGATTAGGTTAGGTTAGTTCCTTATCAGAGTAACGTTAGATAACTCTTAGAATGCACGAGTGTGCGCGTAAAGTACGGACGAGTATTGGGTGTCGTCGCGCGGTCGTGTCGAGGTCGTCATATCATGATTGGTTTTCGAGGATTAAATATAAGGGAACGGGCTTACGCAATGCCGTGTATGGGAAAATAAGCGTTTGATGGGTCGGGGAATCGCATAACTCCCGAGAGTACGCCGCGACGGACGCGCTGGTCGTCGGGGCCGGTAGACGACCAGAGGGGCGAGGCGGGTATTCGCCCGCACCGGCAAGTCGGCGGACGGCGCGCTGACGAGCGTGGCGGTGGCGTCGATTGTTCGCTGGACGCGGGTGATCTCCCCGGAAGGAGATAAGAATATTTAAAAATCGTTGCGGGGCCGCGTGCGCAAGCTCGCTCCTCCTCACGATGACCTCGACCGGCGGTGTGGCGCACCGTATGGTAACTAATTAATTCAGCGTAGCACCTCTGGATTGTAGAGGCCGCAGATTCTCGGCAGGTTGCCGTGGTTGTTAAAAGAGTAAACGAGGAATAAATACGACATATCATATCAGCAACAAGCCTTAATGAGTTTTATAACCCACGACCCTGCTCGATACCGTTGCCCACCCATTCCTTGAGCTAGCCGAGCTCACCTCCCACGCCGTCAGACCCCAACAACACAGGGTGGCGCTCACACGGAAAGGGGATCGCGGGATCCTCGGCATCTCGATGCCTAGCGCCCTGGGCCGAGGCGGCCCGCAGCCGTGTATGCATTGGGGTGTGACGGAGCGCGAAACTAAATTTAAGAACGCTGGGCTGCACTAGTAGACCCCAGCGTTTCAATATATGAACCTCTTATACAGATATAAGAAAATTTACAGTAAGAAAGTCATTGAGTTTCTTCGCTAAATGTCTAATGTATTTGATATTTCTCAAGATAATTCAATCAAAATACTTGGTTCATTAGATGATAAAGTAAAACATGAGTTTCTCTCTAAATCAGTTGCAAACATAAAAAAAAAAAAAAGTATCTATGCTTAACTCTACAGAAATGTCAGGTGTATAATGCCCTTATAATTTGGCGATATTCAATCTTTTTTTTTCATTATTGCATATAAATGCGAATAATGATATTTCAGGTCAAGAAAATTTGGATTTATTGAATCTATCTCGGTCTTCAGATGCAATTGAGCCTGAATTGGAACTAAGCTAAACATTTAGCCAAAACGCAACAATTAGTGAAGGTACTAATAATACTTTAGATCATCGTTCCTTCCATGATGATGGTTCTAGTAAAGACGCAAATATGGACTCTGAGACGAATACAGTATCAAGTATTTATTCTGATTCAGAATAACTCTAATTAAATATTAAAATTTACAGAACTTATATAAATTTGTTTGGCCAAACTTTTTTAGTTGTTCATTGGGATGGCAAACTCATTCAGATCAAATGCCTTGCAAAAAATAGACCGATTGACAATTTTGGTATCCAGTAATAAATTTACAAAAATTATAAATGTACTTGCATTACCAGACCAGACAGCGAGTACAACAGCATCAGTAATTTATGCATCTTTGAAAAATTGAGAATTATTAAACTCAATAAATACAGTGTGCTGTGACACAGTGAATGTACATTTAGGATACGAAGGTGGTACAGCGGTAATCTTAGAGTAGTTGATGGAAAAAGGTTTGATTTATTTAGGATGCCGCCGTCATATTCTTGAGCTTTTATTGAGAGCAGCGTATGAAACAAAATTTTCTGGCACTAGTGGTCCTAATGTACCTACTTTTAAAAGATTTCGAGAAGAATGGACTAATTTCGATCTCAATTCTTATAAACATGTAATAGTTAGACTAGATATATCTTTGAAGGGTGAAATTACTCCTTTAATTCAATACATAAAGAATTTTTTAAATGAATAGCAGCCCCGAGATGGTTATAAAGAACTATTGGAGCTTTGTTTAGTATTCTTAGGTGTTGAAGAAAGAATTACATTTAAGAAGCCAGGGGGGTTTCACCATACCCGCTGGATGGCTAAAGCCATCTACTCATTAAAAATCTATTTATTTCGAAAATCTTTCAAGGTGAAAAAGAGAGACAAAGTAAAATTATATGCTATTTATAAATTTACTGTATTTAGATATATAACTTCATGGTACACTGTTTCTTTAGCTATTACCACTCCAAACAATGATTTGAATTTAGTAAAATCATTAATTGATTTCAATAATGTAGACATAGAAATATTTTATGCTTGTATACGCAAATTTCGAAACCACTTGTGGTATTTGTCACCAGAAATAAGTGTTCTGTCTCTCTTCGACAACAATGTTGAAATCGCCGATAGAAAAAATTGTCGCGTCACTGAAAACCAATCCGTTAGATAATGAAGATCAGAATGTAAAAAGATTTCAACCGTTTGATGAGGGTATGAGGGCACTAAACAACAAAACACTTATTTTTTTTACAAACAGTCGAAGTTTGTACTTTTTTGCGAAATATGAATGTAATTTATGGGAAAACAATCCTTCGTACTTAAAGTATCGAGAAAAATTAAAACAGCTCATGGTAGTGAACGATTGTACTAAAAGGGCAGTCCATTTGGCTGAAGAATATGTGAACAGTCGTTCTCAAGATGAGCAACAAAAACAGTATCTTCTTCAGTTTATTGACAAAAGCAGAAAAAATCGATAATGCTGATGAAAATAAATTAATTAAAACTAAATAATAAAATAAAAGAGTAAATGGATTTTGTTGTATATTTGTAAATATTTTTGCTCAAATAAATAAATAAATAAAAGTATTCTAAGTACTCTTTTGATTTTATTTACAACTAATAACTTCTAGAAAAATTAAACAATAGTATTTTATATGACAAAAGAGTCAGAATGTAGTTTTGTGCATGAATACACATTTTTCAGGAAGGAGTTTTCATGGATGAGGAAAAAGAATAAAAAACTGCAAATAAATAACAAGCTGCGAACACTTGGCAATTCTTTCAATGATTTCATAAATTTTGAAGAAAAGATTAGAATAAAGTCCTTATACAAATGTACAGATTTATGAAGATGCCAAGGCAGAAATGCTTATCGGTAAACTGTTGGCCAAAGTGGCGTTTTTAACAGGTTCGTTAGCCAAATTTAATCAACTGTTGTGTTATTTTCTGGGGTATGAGGGTCTTGATGATGCTGGTGGGTGGCGGTAGGCTTGGATTTGTAGCCAGGTGTTAGGGGTATGCTAAACTCGAGGGGTGAGGTTGGTCAGACTTTCATCACTGCCGATTTATGGGAGCCGCGTGCTCCTCATTGTCGTCTATCTCTTTTTCCTCGTCCTCAAACTTGATGAGACTTTCTCTCGCAAACTTGTTCTCGGGCTCTTGTTGTCTAACGCACCGTTTTCGGCTAGATGGTCTTGAGCGTCAGTTGTCGTTTGCTGGTCGTCGGAGCAGGTCCGGCAGTTGAAGTTCCGGCGCTCGCCAATTGTGGCAAACTTGCTGCACTATATGTTAGGGATGGGGAGGGGGGGTCGGCCGTAATCGAGGTGGCGTCGCAGCCCTCTAATGTCGAGATTAAAACCGCTGTAATGAAAGAAGAAGGAAGACCTTGTTATTTATTTTTGACTCATTCTGAAGAAACAAACTTATCAGGTCTTAGAAAAAGCATATAGTTGCCGTTGAGGAGGCTGAAGTAAGTTGAAATAACCATAGACGTGGAGGTTGGCATTGCAGGGGACCGGGTCGTTGTCGAGCTTGAGCGGTGAAAGTTGAAGACGAGCTTATAAATTTTCCGGGGATCACTGTGTCGATCTCGCTTGACTCTGTTGTAGCAGTCCTGCATGTTCGTAAACGATTGGCCAGTACCCAGTTTTCAGTCCACCGATATGAACTAAGTGTCACAAGATGTTTGTTCATGTATAGCACGCTGCTGTTTACTCTCTGAATTCACACGTGGTGTTTGTGATGATCTACGCGAGTGCTTACGTCGAGTCTTCGCAGATATTTGGCGCCTCAGTATTAGACACATTAATTCTGTCGAGCGGTATACTAGCGGAAGCACGAAGGTTCTCTAATAAACGCACAATCATACGCAATCACGCACAATCAAGCACAATAGAGAGATTCGTAAAAGTTTGTGCGCACCGTGCAGCTCCAAAACACCACTGTTTTAAGCAATGTTTATGCTTACGCAAGGCCGGACATACTCTACTGCTGCGTGCCTCTCTGTCCTCTTGCATACACTGATGCACATTTGTAAACAATGCAAAAAAAAAAACTACGTAAAGACAACTAGATAACTTCTAGTTTAAAAAATCTAGTCCTCTTTCCTCAGAATCTTTGTGTAGATAAATGCTTACTCCGTGTGTTCGGCTCTCTGCAACTGTAACTCGTTTCGTAAAAGGCAGCAACACTTAGAGGACACGTCTCTCACTCATTTACTATTAGAGTTGTACATAAATAATATATTCTAGAGACATTTGCGGCGTAGTATAGTATATTGCACTGATTGCTAAAGATAACCTTATTGTAACCTATTATCATGACATATCTTTTATTGTTGTACTTAAAGATAAAAATTGCACATGACCAAAATTTTCAGAAATTCTCGCAAGTTAATTTTTGATCATAGTTATTTTGTTAAAAGAGAAAATTTTAAAGCAAAATATTATGATCATCGGAAAGTTCTCATTAAAATCTTTAAGATACATTACTAGAACCTAAGCATCTAAGACATATCAGACAAGAAATCGTTGAAGACAATAAAACACATTTAGGATAGATAGCGAATTCAAAGTATAATAGGGTCACGCTGCGTCACGGCAACACAGTGTATAAAAAAAACGTGTGCGTCACGGGACGCCCGACAGAAGTGATAACTTCATTTGATATTTATAGAAACTATCAAATATAGAACTTGTTTAACGCATGATGGCAATAATAATTTTATAGTTATATTTTTTGTTAATCTAATAATTTATAAATGGATCAGGAATAAGTAAAACGTAATTTAATTTCCTTTTGAATGTAAAATATATATTTTATGTACAATATTTATCATTATTTAACAGTTTAAGTTGACTGGCTGGTATTTAACACAACAATATAATTATCAATATACACGTAAATATCACACTCGGTAATTGAAAAATCAAAATAACTATCTGTTTACTAACACAATTTAATAACACAATGTTCACTTCAAAAGTTTTACTAATGTAGAGGTTATGTTTACTGTGCACGCGCGCTAAGAGAAAAGTGTCGAGGAAAGAAAGGGAGAGATAGAGAGCGTCTGTAGTGGAGCATATCGACGGCTGAGTGGAAGATCACCGTATCTCAGCCGCGGCTTCGAGAACGCCCTATCCCGGCGGTGGCTTCGGGATCGCCGTATCTCAGCCGAGGCTTCGGAAACGCCGTATCTGAGCCGCAGCTTCGGAAACGCCGTATCTCGGACGCGATTTGTTTTCCTCAAATTTTGTAGTGGCAGCACTGCGCAAATTTTAAATATGACGTAAAAATTTTTAAAATTTGCGTCAAAAATTCTGAAAAAAATCAGAATTACTTATTTGATTTATTATTTGACATTAACTACACTGTAAGTATAGATAATGTAGAAATTCGAGTAGAAAAACTTTTTATTTTACACCGATAATATCGCGAGTTTGTAAACCGATTGGAATGGCCTGTCGTTGAATAGGCGTGAGATCTTTATAACCAACTTTGTCAATAATATCCAAGATTTTTTTAGGAAAACCTGATTCCTTCCACGACCGGATCGGATCAGAGGAAACCCCAATTTCAAAGTATATAGGGTAGCGCCGTAGACAAATCGTACTATGTACTTTTTCTTGCCAAAGTGGCGCTATCGCGCCCCTAGATAATTTAAATTTAATATTTTACTAATTCAACAGAAAAAAATTAAAACTCTTCGTTGTACTCGTATTTTTTACTTCTTTCCACATTTTCGCTAAACATTTTAAGTAAATATTATTCTTCCATAAATTTTACGTGTTTCGTAAAATGAAACAAATACCTCTGCTGTTTTTCTACTCGAATTTCTACATTATCTATACTTACAGTGTAGTTAATGTCAAATAATAAATCAAATAAGTAATTCTAATTTTTTTCAGAATTTTTGACGCAAATTTTAAAAATTTTTACGTCATATTTGAAATTTGCGCAGTGCTGCCACTACAAAATTTGAGGGAAAAAAATCACGTCCGAGATACGGCGTTTCCGAAGCTGCGGCTCAGATACGGCGTTTCCGAAGCCTCGGCTGAGATACGGCGATCCCGAATAGTATGCGAAAGAGAGAGGGCATGTTGACGCGAGCGAGTGAGAGAACACGTGCCAGTAGAGAGAGAAGAAAGCGCGCGCAGAGTGGGGATGTCTTCGCTGAGCCGCCGTATGCGTGCGAGAGAGGAAGCAAGAGACCACAGGGTGGGGATGTCTCCGCTGAGTCGCCGTATGCGTGCGAGAGAGAAGGCAAGAGACGGCAGGGTGGGGATAGCCAGACATAACATCGCCGTAACGCATTCCAACCAATTCACTCCGTCCCATAAGAAGTTATCACTTCAAAAATTATACTTGCCATCGGGGTGCCCTTTGATATATTTCCAATGTAGATTACTAAATGTAGTTAAACAAAATAGTTCAAATATGTTCTAATATTTGATATTGTAGGAAAAAGAAATTAGAAAAATTTATGAAAATTGTATTTATTTCGAAATTAAAATCGTGTATTAAAAATTACTTTTTTAATAGTATTTATAAAATGTAGCACAATACTTCAAAACTCTTTGTCAAAACTTAAAAAAGTAAATAAATTAAATATCACGTTGCAAAAAGAAAATGTTATGTGTTTGAAATCTGTAGATTACGTCTTCCGATATGCGTGAATTCATAGAACAGTCATCACTTTACATTTGCAAACAGATATCTTTAAAATACAAGATCATATTTGCATAGACAATTATTTACAGCATCCCTTTCATCTGGACGAAATCTCTAGATAACGTCTTGTGATATACGTTAATACACAGGCATAGGGAGCTCATTATTTTACGTTTACAAACAGATATTTTACAAAATAAATATCATATTTGCACAGATGATTACTCGTAGTATCATTTTTATTTGGACAAATCATTAGATTACGTCTTGTTATATGCGTGAATTCATAGAGCAATCGTCATTTTACATTCACGAACAAATATCTTTAAAATACAATATCATATCTGCACAGATGATTACTCGCTGCATCATTATTATTTGTATAAATCTGTAGATTACGTCTTATTATATGCTTGCATAAAGCAGTCGTCATTTTACATTCGAAAACAGTTATCTTTATACAACCGGGTCATATCCATACATATACTAGGATCCCTTTCATCTGGACCGGATTTCAAGATCACTACTAATGATATATGTAAAACATACATAGGTATTTATGTGGCAAGAGATTATCACTTACAGCATGCGACATATCTGGACCAATCTTACTGCATTTTTTATATATGTATACATATACTTTATTTCTAATCAACTACCAATAAAAATTACATAAATATTAATATAAATATTTACTATTATGTTATACCTATATGTAATTTATGTGAAATGTTTGATGACCCGTTAACTTTTTGTGAACTATTCTTTATCAAAAAAGAGTACCTAATTCTGATTTTTTTTATTTTTTTTTATTTTTAGTAGGATTCTGTATTTATGTATGTTCTACATATCTGCAATAAAATAATTATCATCCCAGAATGATTTACCAGTTCCGGTGAATTTTTACATAATTGCTAATTTCAGTGTTTTCATATATTGTAGATACTTATTATAAATTACTAATCTTTCAACTTGGCCCTCGATTAAACACAATGATTTCGGTTTGCCGTATTATGAATAAAATGATGAGGATATAAACTTGACTTTCCCACTATGGTAGAAAATTAACAGTTCTAATTTCTTTAGACTTACAATTAGCTAACTGTTTTAACGGTTACCTAGCTAAAATTTAATTAAAAGCGTGGCTAATGAACTACTAAGTTTTTAATATGTCTGCCGGAGGCTCATTCGAGGATAAGAGGTTAGGAAAATCCCCAGTTAAATAAATCATTTTAATTTTATTAATACTTCAATTTGTTAAATTTAATATAATCTCAATCTCTTTCTAAAGAGTGCGAGATCAGTAGTCACCGTTGCTGCACATCTGATTCCAATATTCGCTACCAGGGTGCAACACCATCGACACTGGACAAACGTTTGTAACTCTGACTGATTAGCCATGGTGTTTTAAGCACGTTACTCAAAAATCTGCCAGAGCGGGAGTTTAGAAAATTTTGACAATTTGAAAAAATTTTTCTTTTCATCAAAAATTTTGATAACTGTTGAGCCAAAATTAGTACAGTTCCTCACATGCCAAGATGACGCCGGGACGGAAAAAGCCTCCTGACAAATGTCGCAGTAATAAACCAGCAACAACAGCAGTGTGCGTTATTTGTAATGAGGCTTATCACCAAAGGTTGCCTTAAACAAAAATATGAAATCTATAAATTCGTTGGCAATAATCTCATAGTTTACTCCGAACATAGTTATCAAAACGTAACCTCAAAAATTGATGAGGAAGTTTTAAGCGATCTACCTCACTTTTAATAGCGCAGCTTAGGCTTAAAAATCTGAAGATGTAAGAAATGACCTATTGGCTGAAACATGTGACGAAACTCAAGACTTACAAGAGGCTGAATCTATCGAAGAAAGTGATATTAAACATTTAAGAACTAAAAATATGCTGTTGAAAAGGTTAGTGAGCGAACTAACTGAGAAAAACAGCCTTCTTAAAGAAAAAATGCAAAACATCAAGAGTGGGACTGACGTTAAGTTACGCACGTACTCAAATACCATTAAATACTTAACAGCAACTGATAAAAAAGTTCCTGAAATATCTGTCAAGAAAAGCAATAACAGCAACATTGATGTCATGAATTCGGTAATTGAATGTCTCACAGCCGAAAATAATATTCAAACAAAAAACATATACGTTAACAAAAATGATGAAGTTATTATAAGCTGCCTGAATGATAACAGTGCTGAATTAACAAAGACACTACTGAAAGAGAAACTGGAGTACGAATGTAACATAACAAAGAATAAATTAAATAATCCAAAGATCAAAAAGGTGTCCATCAACAATTATATGAACGTGTAAATTAAGGAAATCAAAAAGGACATTAATGAAAGAAATTTCAGTAACTTTGAAGAGAACAAAGAAGTTCTGCCTATGTACAAGAACAGGCACAAGAACTTAAGCACTGTTCTAATGGAAGTCCCAGCTGAGATCTACAAGCACATAAGAGAAAATAGCAACAAAATTTTTTTAGACCCCTAAAACGAGTGATTGTGATAAGGACAGTGCAAAGAGATTCGGACACAATGCTAAGAAATGCAGAAATGATACCTTGTGTTCAAAATATTTTGAAACCCATAAAACGAGTGATTGTGATAAGGACAGTGCAAAGTGCGTCAACCGTCACTATAGTAATACGAGATATAAATCAAAGCTAGACACAAATAAAAAAAAAATTGATAGATATATCGAATCCGTCGATTATCCCATCAAACCCACCTTACCGGCAACTAAATCAATCTATCGCAACATAGAACCAGTAAACAGACTCGAAGAACCTGTAGATGTCAATAATGCTGCGGATGAGGATATTCAACAACTTAAAAATAACACTCCACGCAATAAATAAAAATAAGAACATCAAAATAATTCAAGACAACATACAAGACTATTGAACCAACCGAACGTGCACACCACTCCATCAGTACCAGTCAACAAAAGCGATAAAATCAAGATTAAAAAATAGGTAACATGGATACTTTTGATTATTTAGATAAGTTTCAAAATGAATCAATGCAAAAAAAGGACATGCAGTAATATTGATAATTTTTAATAAAGTTATAAACACCCTAGTGGAAAAAAATGTAATAAATTGTAATAAATTATAATAAAACGTAAAAAAATGTAAGAAAATGTAAGAAACTGTACCTTTTTGATGGATTTCGGACGATTTTTCTCATACGTTTTTGTACACTTAGATTTTCAATATAATATAGCCAATATATTTTTGCAATTATTACTTTTATAATAAAATGTAACAATGCATAAGAAATAGTAAAATGACGTAAGCAGAAGTAAGAAAATAAAAAAGTCGCCATATTCTTATATAATATTACGTTTTTGTATAATTAATGGCAACTAGATGTGCAGAATGATCAACTAAAAACACAATATGTTCCGGACGTAACCAAGGGCTACTAGGGATAAGAGCAGTGCGACGTATTTATTTTATTAATATTTATTTTGCCCAGTATAAATTAGTTTAGCGAACGTTTCTAAGCTATTCGATTCTCACATCCGCGAATCGACAAGGCGATTCGTGGCGACAGGCCAGTACGGTTAGGAGTGGTTTTATAATCATTCCTAGACTGCCACGACCTCAGTAGGGAGTTTTACTCCACGGATTTTGAAGGTCACTTTCAATGCAGAAAAGTTAAATGGCTGATCTGTGACTGCCAGGCCAGAGAGTTGAGTGGTGGTAGTCGTTCGTGCGGGTACATAACTGCGCTTATAGCTATAGATATAGTAAAGCGCGCACTGCTTAGAGTCCCTTCGGTACTCCTCGGAAAAGCGCCTTTGTTTTAGCGGGCCCGGGTTTTTTGGCGGCTCGAGTGCTCGGGTCTGCAGGGGTGCGAGTCTGCGACGCGTCGTCACTGCGCTCTAACTCCTCATCCAGTTAGCACGAATCCTAAATCCATTCACGTTCTATTGCTCATTTTTTAAAATTAAGTTCTTTTTAAGTTTGCGTTTTAGTCATTATGTTTTGCGTAGTCTATTTTCTCGTTTTTGTATTAGATTTATAGCTTATTTCAATATATAAATCGATATAGCCAGATTCTTTAAAAAGGGCCAGAGTAGGGCCAGTCTATAAATCAGGAGAGAAACATAAAATAACAAATTATCGATCCATCTCTCTTATATCCAATGTTGCAAAGATTTTTGAGCGAATTATATATAATATAATTCATGATTTTATAGAACAGAGGATTTTATAGAACGGACGCGATTAATAGGGATAAGGTGATACGCAAGAAAAAACACTTCAGTTTATAAGAAAGATAAACGTGGCTTTATTCGGTAACGGAACTTAACGTGAACAAAAGAAAAGATAACTTGGCGTGACTAAGAAAGCGTGTGGCTTGCTCGGCAAACGCGCAATAAGTGAGACGGCGTGCGGAGAGCGCCGACGAACGCAACGGCGGATCACGTGGTCGTGGCTGTTCTACGCAGCGAAGGCGCTACGGGGTTGCTAGATGTCGGGTGTTAGCGTATATATTCTAACAAAGATGCTCTAAAATACATAGCTAATGCACTACATAATTGTTACGTCCTGACTACTAAATGATTTATAATAATCAAAACGTACTGAATGGTGTAGTGGCAACTGCTAAAGTGCGTACAAAACCTTTTAAAAACTTAGTATGGCACAATATGTTTATGGAGATTTATAAACATTATATCATAAAAGTATCGAAATTGTACACATAAAAAGTGGCGCTCGCTTGTTACGTCACGGAACGCTGATTGTACATTTTGACTGTGTCATCATCTCATTGACACACTTACACGTTTCGACAGCATTTTTGCAAACGTAATAAGAATTTGAATTTTGATTCTTTAAAACAATGAGACATCAATGTGTCTACTTACAATTGAAAATGAAACATCAAAAGTTACGTTATAGATGTAACATAATAATGTTGATAAGAATAAGCCTACGATTATAACTTTCCTTGACCAGGTGAAAACCTTTCGAAACAGTTGACCATAGCATACTACTAGCAAAACTTGATTACATTGGAATTAGGTGCCAAGTATTGGATCTCCTTTCCAGCTATTTGAGTGACAGATACCAAGTAGTTAAAATAGACGCTATTCGAAGCGATATCTCTGTGGTTAACACAGGCGTTCCACAAGGAACGATCTTAAGACTGCTACTTTTTATCCTGTACATAAATGATGTCTTGAGGGAGATCACCCCCCTCCCCCACCCCGAGGCTATAATTTTGTATGCAGATGATACTGCTATTATAGCCACTGGTAAAAATTGGATAAAAGCCCAAGATACCATGAACAATTTTCTAAGTGTGATATCGGAGTTGCTGGCATTAAATCAGTTGTCATTAAATGTAGAAAAGACTGTTTGTATGACTTTTGGGAACATTATCGAAAGTGTACCAGCTCAAATAAACATTAAATTTCTCGACAAAAATATAACTAGGGTAGAACATTTTAAATATCTAGGAATTGTTTTTGATAGCAAACTTAAGTGGTAAAATCATAAGAAACATATAATCGGGAAGACCAAATACCTAGTATATATTTTTTACAAAATTTCAAAAACCACGCCTGCAGAAACTCTCAGAATGATCTATTATGCTTTTTTCCATAGTATCATTAGCTATGGTAGCATTGGTTTCGGTGTAGCATATAGAAATAGTCGAGACCAAGTTCAAAAGCTACAAAATAAAATTTTAAAAATCATAAATGAAAATAAGTTTTCATCACACGACAATCCTCTATATATCGTACAACTTTTTGTTCTCCAAACTTTGATGCTACCTAAGACTAATAAGAGAATTAGCAATAAAAATAGCTATATAAAAGCTATATATAATGTGCTTCCTAACTAACTAAAAGCATTAAATATCAATTGAAGCCAGATAGGGCGTATCACACCGAAATTGATATTCAATTATATGTACCAAAAATCGTTTCTAGGATTGTTATTTATGTATAAGCGTTTTGAAAAAAATGTTTGTCTAAGTAGAAAGTTGTGTTTTCAAAATATCTACAATTTTTATATTTAAGGTTTTTATGTTGTAACGGTTTAACTTTCCCCGGGAGACTGGATAGTCAGTCGGTTCCAGGATTTCTTAAGTAAAGAATAGCAATTGGGAATCAGTTATTAAATCCCGGCTGAAACAGAAATCAATTATGCGTCTTGTTAAAAATATTTCGCCTTTAGAAATAGAATTGTTTAAACTAACGCGGTTGCCAATTTACAAGAATATCTACGCGTCTTTGTTACAAGAATGATTCGGTGGTTCGTGGCTATGGCATTTCGGTACGGTGGCGGTATGACGGATCGGTGGCGGATTTTGAGGTTAGGAATTCATTCTGTACGGTGGAGTCGTGTGCTCACGGCTACACTGATTCGAATGTGTCACGTACCAACGATTTCGACCGCTCTGTGTGCTCACAGTAACGGCCGGGATAGTGCAACGGGGTTTTGAGTTTATCCCTCGGATTTGTGGAGTCGTGTGCGCACAAGCGCAAGGATCTACTAACTGTTGCTTACAAGCGCGAGAAGACTACCGTGCTTACGTAGAGCCGGGACCGGAGTGTCGAACTAGAAAGATGTTTGGCAGCACGAAGGGCCTAGAGTCCACCTTTGCCGATGTTGTTGGGGTCGTGTTCCGCCTAGATGCCGAAAATTAGCGAGTGAGAAAAGGCGTTATATTTGAGCTTTCCCTCACTTACACCGAATTCTCGCATCTCTCCTCCTACACAGTTTCGGTCAGGCCCTTCGATCCGCCTACGCCCTCTTCTCTATGACTGTAGTTCACCTATACGCCGCTTCCGATGCGCACGCCAATTTGTATAAAATTCCCCAAGCATTTTATGTATCATTAATAAAAGATGAGCAGAGTATTGTATAAATATTTTAATATTATAATTTTAATGCTTGTGAAATTTTCTACAAATCGATACCAAACAACTAAATCTAAAACTTAGTAATAAAGCTCTTCTGCGCGTTAGTTTAAGAAAATATTATAAATAATTAAATTATAAATAATGAAATGTATACATTTCATTCGTTTACAGCCTCAATATTTATTCTAACTCATTTTTTGTATTTTTGAAATTTAATAAATTAGCAATGCATCGTTATAACAACTGTAGCTTCACACCAACCGATTATTATAACACTGCAAAATGACATACTTTATTGCAACAATCGTAGTTTCACACCAACCGACTGTCGCAACAAAATATATGATAGAATTAAAATAAACAAATAGACACTTGATCCATTCATAAATTATGCACAAGAAGCGAACGGTATAAATCGAAAAATATAGAGTTTAGTGCCAAATAATTAATGAATTATTCGCGTTATCAGTTTGTAAAATCATAACTATACTAAAAACTGCAAACAAATTATGCATTTATATACTTTTATGTAGAATTATCCCACTAAAACTGTTGCTAAAAGCGAACGTATGTAATTCGAAAATTGCATAGTTTATACAACAGCATGATGAAAAATAATTCTAAATAAATATTTCCAATTTGACAAAATAAATATTCGTATTTTGAAAAACAGCGAAAAATTCCGGGATCAGTACGGAGCTGCAAGCGTGCGTATTTCCCAAAACTGTCCCTGCAATAAACAGAAAAGGTAAAATTGCGCTTAGACCTTCACGCCGAAAACTTTCTCGTACGGAATAACGCGCAGAAAAATTTTACTATTGCTATTCGTAGAGCATCCGCTGATGCTTCTAGCCGATGCGTGCAGCTCAAGAGGTTTACGATAGGGCTATCTGTTCCTCGCTTTCTCTCTTCAGGCCCGCATCTCTGAATTTGCTCTGGACGAGCGTTACGTACGCATTTATGTTTTAAAAATTTTTTAAATATTGATAAAATCGCATGACGTGACATAGATTTGCTTCTATGAAACTGACAATGACAATGATCAGAATCAATATATTCATAGCAAAGAGGGGTTACCTGATGTATTTGTTGAGAGAGAATGTCAAAAATTTGCCAAAAGTAAGATGTGATAAAACTAATGGTAATACCGATGATCTACAATATTGTTTAGAATCTGACGTTGAAACGTCTGAAACAGATAGCACAATCAATGACGAAGAATTTCTGAGTAGTGACGAGAAAACTGATATCTACAATTAAAATTTTTTTAGCGATACAGAAGAGGACAGTAATTATGGTGAAGCTGAAGAGGCACAGCTTCCCAATAATAAGGTTATATTTCATTGAATTTGACAATAAGAATATTATGTTTAGTATCGTAGAAAATAGATACCTCATAAAATAATGGCTATTTAAGATAATAATTTTTTTTTAAACTGATATCTTTATATTTCTGAAGTACAAGTTATTAGTATAAATAAATTTTAAATTTTGCGTCAAACTTTTGTACAGAAATCGTATAATGTAATTGACAGTTGTTTCGTGCTTGAGATAAATTATATGCTGTAACGTTGTAATGAAATATAGAATTTTTGTTATATTGAAAATCATAATTATTTATTGTTTAAAATAATGATATAAATTCCAGATTAGAGAAACTATAATTATATTATTTATTAAATTAGGAGAATAAGATTATATTTACCTAGTAAAATAATTTAATTTTATTGCATTAATGCGATGTCTTATACGAAAATTGTAGTATTACAAAAAAATAAATTGAACTAATTAATTTGACATTAGCAATAAGGCATAGTTTGCCAGATATCGGCCTAGAGAATATGATTAGTATAATCGACAGTCACCTACCCAATGATGAATTCAAATCTAAATATCGTTTCATGAAATTTATACCAGAACATGACTCTAAAGAGTTTTATTATTGCGAAAATTGCAATGAAATATTGTCGTTTCTGCTAAGTACTTACCAATAAAATTTGAAAGAAGCACAGTTATTTTTATTAGTATTTCATTATCGAAACAATTAGAAAATCTATTGCATATCGAATTATACAATAAATTGAAGAACATATGTCTGGAGAGTTACGTCATCAATGCAAAAGTATATAGGCGACTGAAACGGCAAAGCGTCATTGCTGCAAATTATATAACGTTGCAATAAAATGTAGACGGTGTTAGCCTGTCCAAGTCATCAAAGGATAATTTTGTGGCCAATTTTAGTAACTGTAAATGAGTTAACTTATTGAATTCGCAAAAATAATTTTTTGCTTTGTGCATTATGGTATGGTGAGACTAAACCTCGTATGAATATGTATTTGAAACCATTTATTAAATAATTAAAAACGCAAAAGACAGAGTACATTGGACGTTGCATAGCACCACATGATCCAATTGTTGTTAATGTTTACACTATTGTATGTACTGTTGATTCTGTAGCTAGACCAATGGTATAAAACATGAAACAATATAAAGGTAAATATAGTTGTTGTTGTCTTAAGAAAGGCGAAAGAATAAAAATACCAAAGATTATTACATATTACATAAAATAATTTAATGATAAATTACTGTTATTGAGACCTCCATCAGAGATCACGAGGACAACAAGGAAAGTAAATGATAAATATAAGGCTAATGAAAAAAAAAACTTTGTTCTCTATTATTCCATCCCTTGTTTACAAAATATAATGAACTCACGATACATCAAACACTGTCACTTATTTGTTTTTGGATTAAGTATGATGCTAAGAGAAAAAATTTCTGAGGATGATTTGCTCTTGGCTAAAAATCCATTTAACGACGTTGTAAAAGATGTGCGCTATTTAAATAGAATAGAATTTATGAAATGCAATGTGCATTTATTGTTACACATACCAAAGTACGTTCCTCTTTTTGGCGCTTGAAGGATTTAACGGGATGATAAGGCATTAATTGTTCGGTACTCAATATATATCTGAACAAATTATTAAATGTTTTGGTAGATTGCGATACCTCAGAATTATTTCTCACGTTTTTGCTAACAATAATATTCATCCAAAAGTAATAAACTTGTTTCTGAAATTAATGAATCAATCAAGAGTAAAAAGCTGTATAAAATATAAAGATGAATTACGTATCTTTGGAAAGCCAAAAATTATAAACCTACCACTCAATCAACAAATCATAATTGAGCAAGCAATTCACGAAACAGTTATTCAAAAATGTCAAAGTTATGACAGATTTATATATAAACACGTACTGTTTCACTTTTCAAACTATAAAAGAATTTCTAAAAAAAAATTAACTTTTAAAAAAGTAAAAGGTTAATTTTTTTGGCGACTTTGATGTATTCCGCAAAATTACAGATAAAAGAGAACTGAGATCAATTAAACAAAGTCAAGTTGTTTATATTTAATCATTAAGAAGCAAAAAATTATTTTATTTTTTTAAGGGCTTATTTAACTGAAAATTAAGATATATAATGATCAATTTGGAACAACTCTCAAGATACTTGCTACGTAACTTGCGATGCCTCGTTTCATTGTACTCATGGTATTTGTATCGCGTTCTAATACATAAAAAGAAAATTTTAGTTGTTCACCAAAAACCAAATAAAACGGGCATGGCAAGTTACGTAGCAAGCATCTTGAGAGTTGTTCCAAATTGATCATTATATATCTTAATTTTCAGTTAAATAAGCCCTTAAAAATAAAATAATTTTTTGCTTCGTAATGATTAAATATAAAAAACTTAACTTTGTTTAATTGATCTCAGTTCTTTTTTATCTGTAATTTCGCGGAATACATCAAACTCGCCTAACCTTTTACTTTTTTAAAAGTTAATTTTTTTAGACATTTCAGTCCTTTTTAGTAAATTTTTACGAGTATGTCATATTTTTTCTAAAAATAAAATATAAGCATCTTTAGTACCACTTGGCTATGTTTTTTTTTTATAACATTTTGATCACTAACATGAAACCACTGATTGTTCTGTCATAACGGAGTGAACTACCTAGATCTCTTAATCGGCCATTCTGTACACCTAGAGGCTGTCCTCCTATGATTTATTTTTCTATACACCAAAAACCACGGAGCGCACCACTTATATTTCGTCATAGGCCACCCTATACACCTAGACACCGTCCTTGAATGATTTTTACACCTAGACACCAAAAGCCACCTTGTGAACCACCTAGACCTCGTCATCCGCCACCCTATACACCTAGACACCGTCCTTGAATGATTTTTACACCTAGGCACCAAAAGCCACGGTGCGAACGACCTAGAGCTCATCATCGGCCACCCTATACACCCTATACCTATGATGTATTAATTAAATCACACCCATAGTCCTACTGTATATGTGTGATCACATCAGTAATCTCACTGGTCTGTATAAGTATGTGGGAAAGCAATATATGCGGCTAATTTCACGGTCTTAACACTAGCCGTGTGCGGCTAACTTCATGGTCTGAACATTCTTGGGCTGAAGGAAATCCCAAAACGGATTTTAGCATTTTTATTGAGACATACTCGCTTATTGTAAAAAAGTTGCTTTTTTGCCAATATAACGATTAGAAATCATAGTTTAAGCATACAAATATAATTATACGCCAAAAAACTTCACATACAATAATGTAAATATGTGTTATTATTAAATAGAAAATTCGAGAACCCAATATAGAAGTAAATAGTGTCGCGGTCGCCGCAGGCTTCTCAAACTCGCCTTCGTGGCGCTACCGCGCCACTTGATCATAAAAAGAAATAGTAGCACAATTTTGACTTCTGACAAAGAATTTTTAACCATTAAACGATTGCGTTTAGTAACTTGCATAAATACACGTACGAAAAAATATGTTAGTATAGGTAAAAAGCTAGTGAGATTGAACGAGATACTATGTAATACTAAAAATTATAGTTCTCGTAAGTATTCTTATATTGTACATAAAACAAATAAACTTGTCTGTTATGAAATCAGTTCAACCAACATTTCACATCAGACAGAGAGTAACTGCATTTTTCCTATCGTTAATAAATATGAAACGTAATGAAATGAAATGAGATGTATAAAATTAATATTTTATTCTTAAACATTAGGAAAGTTATTGTTAAGTTTCTCATCTTTACATCAGTTATTAGTAATACCAGAAATTCTGTAAGTTTGCGGTGGGTTATTAAAGGTGAGTTATTATTTAGTTGGCTTTCGCAATCACTGCTCATAATTTCTGCAGGTTAACGTGCGGAAACAACTGCAGAAAAATTTGTTGAAATAATGCTAATTTTTGCAGGACTACTTCCTGGAGAATTAACAATGCAAATGTAAGAAAATTCCTACATTTTTTGCATATTTATCTGATACTACTTTCGCATTGTTGTTTGTAATAAGAATAGGGCTATGAATAAAAATGCACCGGTTCCACCATCAAAACAAGAGTCACCACTTTATTATAATTGAGCAAATTCCTCTTCGTGTATAGTAGTACACGGAGTCGTCTATACGAGGATGAGACCAAGAACAGCAAGAGCGTGTGTAGTCGGCAGAGGCTGACGAGCAAGAGAGCGTGAGCTCCGAAAAGTAAAGTCGCGATAGCGACGCGCTGAACCTCACGCTTGCGCACTTAATTCGTACGCGTGTTTACATCTTTCTATAATACACATACATGTATATATCGATTGAGATATTACGCTATTATAATTTAATAGTTTGTTGGGAAATCTGCCAAAAACATTCAAAGTTGTGTGATTCACGGGCTGAAATAATTAGAGGAAAATTGGCGAAAAGGCTTTGCAGAACTGCACAAAATATCTGCAAGTAACTACATGATAGTCCATTTGGAAATTTGCCCCGAATATTTAAAACTGCGCAGCTCACGTGTTGGCAAATAGCTTTTTCAAAACTCCACGTCATTTCTGCAGGTTTAAGTACAGAAGAATATGCCAAAATAATTATTAAAATAGCGCGAATTCGTGCAGGGTTACTTGTAGGTAAATCTGTAATAAGAAAGTTACGAATTTCATAAATTATTTGATAATAAATGCAGGGGAATCTACAAAAATCATTTTCGGGACAGTATAAACTTTCTACAGGTTTATGTGCAGGAGTATATGCTAGCATAATTATGTGACAGTGCATATACGCACTCACGCAGTATATGCCCAGCACACATACGTACACACGCAGAGCACGTACGCACACACATACACGCACGACGAGGCGAGTATCGAGGCGGCAGGAGCCGCACGCGAAGCATCAGAGTAGGGAAAGGTAAGAGAGAGAGATAGAGAGAGAGAGAGAGAGAGAGAGAGAGAGAGAGAGAGAG
>QLSS01000212.1:68376-114164 GCA_024372645.1 Trichomalopsis sarcophagae | reverse complement strand
GAGAGAGAGAGAGAGAGAGAGAGAGAGAGAGAGAGAGAGAGAGAGTAGCGCACTAATACACAGAGTAGCACACTAAGAGAGAGAAAGCGCTACAACACCAGTAGCAGAGCAAGAGAGAGAGAAGAAGAGCGTATCGAGCCAACCTTACCTGAAGGGCCCGAGACGACCGATGAGCCGAGCGAGAGATAAGACTCGGCGGCTTTTACCTTTCTACTGCGAATTCGAACGTACGTGACCGGCTTCTCTTGCGAGGGCCGGCCAATCCATCGAAGGAGCCGTCGAAGCCAACGACGAGGCTCCGAGTCACGAATGAGCCCCGGACGAGATCTACCCGAGGGACCAGCCAAAGGCAGTAAGGCGAGAGGTCATCACCGATCAAGCCGAGAGGAGGAGATACTCCGGGCGACCAGCACGGCAGCGATACGGCGAGCAGCACGGCCTACGCATCTTCGTCGAGAGCAGCGCAGCGACCACCACGAGCGTCTACCGTGAGTTGTCATGTGTCGACAATCAGCCCGTATCTCTCTCTCTCTCTCTCTCTCTCTCTCTCTCTCTCTCTCTCTCTCTAAACCAGTGCCAAATGCACTGCGTTCAATAAGCACCATAGATAGATTAGGACAGGAGCACAGAGAAACTGTGTTCGAGCGACAGCCGATCTCGATGATCGCCTCGTCTACCTCTCATACACAAATACACGCGACAGTAAAGTTGTAGTACATCGGAGTAATCCGAATATCATGTTAATATTCAGTTAATATTGTGATTATGATTGTTAATTAACTACGAGAGTTGTCAATCGCATGCCAACCCCTTTTCCAAGCATCTTACAGCAGCCAAGCAGAAAAGAATCGCGCCACTTTACGCGGTCCGCACAAGCGGAGATAGCTGAGCTGCCGAGGCAGATCCTTCGTCGTCGAGAGACGATTCTTTTGTCGACGCGGTAGTTTCGCGTGCTTGCCCCCTTTGCTTGGCAGGGCAATTAGCTGTTTAACTGCACCGACGAAACCGCCACGTCACAACTTGTTAGTAATTTTGCACAAAAGATTTACGTTTGATCTGTATGTTTACTTGCTGCAGTTTCTGCATGATTGTATGTTTGTAAATTTACCAAGAATATTTAAAATTGTGCAAATCACGTGTTGGGATTCATGCAGGAGAATCAGCAAAAAGACTTTATAAAATCATACTCTTTCTCTTCAGGTTTACATGCAGGAAAATATGCCTAAAAAATTATCAAAATAGCGCGAGTTCATGCAGCGTTACTTGTTTGTAAATCTGCAATACAGGTTACAGCTTTACTTATTTGTAAATCTGCAATGCATATACAGGTTTATGTGCAAAGAAATATGTTAAATCGTCATAATAGTGCAAATTTCGTGTAGGATTATCTGAAATTTCTGCGAATTATTTGCAAAATTACTTGCCGGTTTACTGCAAATTAACGTATACGCGACGTTCAGGGTATCTTGATAATTTTTTGTGCACTTTTTTTGCATGCTACCCTACAGAAATTTTAACTGCTCAACCTACATACTTTTATGTACGTTGAATTGCACATCATCCTCTACTTATACCTGTACGTTAACATGAAGAAAGAGTCGGGACAGACGAGAGAAGAGGCGATGGAGGTCGATCCCGGCCTTAGCACCGTAAACTCAGAGGAAGATGCAGGTTACGGTGCTCTAGATCAAAATGGCTGATCAGGGGCGGCGCAACAGAGTGAGCAAGATGAATGGGACTGGAACTGTACCGGACACCACTATAGAGTTCATGCAGATTAGTCTGGATCATTGCAAGAGTGCCTTGGCTGTTCTGGCTAGATGTATGGCGGGGGTGCGTACAGGTAGATGCCTAATCCAAGAACCTTGGATTCACAGTGGAACAATCCAAGCTCAAAAAGAATTTGTACACTGATCAGTGGCAGTCCTATTTCGACTAGAACGTGCCTTATTACCAAGCCGCTTTAAGTAGAGACGGTGCCGAAGCACTGCTCAAGGGATCTATGTACAGCTAGGTTCAGGTACAAGGTCATTGAAGGCGAACGGAAGATCATTATGATTGCTGCATACTTGCCTTACGAAGAAGCGTGCCCTCCGGAAAAAATGGTCGCATTAATTAGAAAATGCGAAGCTGGAGGCACCAAGCTTATAATAGGTTGTAACGCAAACGCGCATCACACATGTTAGGGCAGCGTAGACTACAATTCTAAAGAAGAAAATCTATTGGAACGCTTAGTAGCGATGAACATGAGTTTTTAATACATTTTTTTCACATTAGTCTCCTTATAAAGGCGGCATTGTCCGTCAAAACGTTGAGAAGAAAAGAGAAAATGTCTTAAAGTTCTTTCTCTCCTTTCTCACCACACAACCTGCCTCGGGAAGACCGATAGAGACGAACCAATATTAATATAAGAAGGAGATCAAAAAGGCTGGGGTGAAGGGTTAAAAGCGATACCGTTAAAGATGAAGCACGTTATCACAGCCAGGCTATGTAGTGCCCTGCAGCACCCGAGAAAGCCACTTACTGACTCAATCAAACTAATAATAGGTGACTGGGTAAAAAATGAACAGGAGGTTCTAGAGGGCCTGATGGAAACCCACTTTCCAAACTTCAGAGAAGGGTAAAGTCAAACGTACGGCTGATGGCCCGTGGAGAGGACTGAAGACTGGTGAAACGTGTAACAGACAAGGCAAGGATCAGGTGGGCTATAGGGATGTTTGAGTCTTACAAGGCGGCAGGACCAGACGGAATTTTCCCGGCTCTGCTGCAAGAGGCCATAGACATATTAGTCCCAGCCTTAAAAAAACTGCATCGAGCTTGTCTAGCACTAGGATATGTGCTGGAAAAATGGAGACAGGCGAGGGTGGCATTCCTGCCCAAACCAGGAAAGACACAACATACGGTAGCAAGGGACTTCAGGTAATTCAGCATGACCACGGTTTTACGTAAGACTCTGGAAAGGCTGCTTGTCAGATACGTATCAGCTTTATGCTAAGAACCAGTACGATAGTTACAACCTGCGGATCGTACCCTAGCGAAGGAGTGGTGAAAAAGGGATGCCCACAAAGAGGGGTGCTGCCACCGACATTATGGTGCCTGGTAGTGGACTGCCTGCTTCGCATCCTAAACGAGGACGGTATAAACGCACAGGCATATGCAGACAACATCTTTATCCTGATTAAAGGGAACAACGAGGATGTGCTAGCAGGTCTAATGTTATTCGCGCTGGGTCTGATGAAAAAATAGTAAAATAAAGTAAAACTGAGGGTTAACCCCCAGAAAGTCAGTGTCATGATGTATACTAACAGGCATAAGACCAAGCCGATGGAAGGGCTTCAACTCCATGGTGTCCCCCTAAAATAAGTAAAGGAGGTAAAATACCTAGAAGTCACGCTCAACGCTAGACTAAACTGAGGAAAGCATATTAAAGAAAAATGCAAAACAGCGATAGGCACCTTCTGGGCCTGCAGGAGAGTCTTTGGCAATACCTGGGGTCTAGAACTGTTCAGACTTCAAGGATGCGGCACTTCTGGAACAAGTGATGCTGCTAATGGAAGACAGAGGTGGCGACAGAATAGTGGAATGAATTTATTTTTCTAAACCATTCTCGATCGTGATCCTAGAAAGAAAAGAATGGAATACGGGATTACAGAGAGCTCCAGAAAAACAGTATAGTGTGGTTTACTAAAGGCTCAAAAAATAAGAACGGCGTAAAGGCAGGTGCCTGCGAAAGGGACACATGCAAGAGATTGTTTGCTTGCTCGACCATCATGCTACGGTCATCTATGCAGAAATCAGGACCATTACAGAGGCAGCCAAATAGCTGTTGGAGAGAAGCACAAGGCAAAAAGTTGCAAACTTTTGCTTGGATATCAGGGCAGCTCTCATGGCCTGCTATGTATTCTTACTGCCCGATGAAAACTCTTACAAGTTTAGGATATAACAATATTTTGAGCTAAACTATGATTTCCAATAAAAATATTAGCAATCAAGAAGCCGTTTTATGTCATAATAAACGACTTCATAATTTAAGAATGCTTAGTTTCTGATATTAAATTTTCTTTTTCAGCCCATGAGACGGAGGTCGACGTAGCCATTATATGTAAACCATACAGGGCTCTGGATGAGACATCGTGGGAAACAGACGATACTGGCAGAGCAGCGATCTGGGCATATGTTGACCAGCGAGGAAGGATTTGTTTGTGCAAAGATAGCAAGAATACACGCATACAGCTGCTATGTTTCGCCTAACGCATCAATCGAACAGTTCGAGCGGCAGTTAGATCAACTCGTGCAGAATATTGCGGGAAGAAAGCCAGTAATTATCGCACGAGATTTTAACGCATGGGCCGTACAGTGGAGCAGTCAAAGGACTAACCAAAGAGGACAAGTACTGCTAGAAGCATCTGCTTTCCTGGACTTGGAGTTAGTTAATCATGGTAGCACTAACACCTTTAGAAGAGGAGACGCAGGATCTATTGTAGACTTAACCTTTGTTAGTGGTTGCCAGAGGTCTTCGTAGACATGTACAATGCAAGGAAACATTTTCCACAAACTGGAAGAAATAGCGACTCGTGCTTCTGTCAAAAGGAAAGAAGCCATCCCAGTATTCCTCATCATGAAGACTGCTTTGCAAGTTGGACGACCCGGGTGAGATCCTAAAACGCATAATCTGCGTCAGAATGGATCATTTTATAGAAGGAAAAGGTGGATTAGCGGAACACTTATATGGCTTTAGAAAGAATCATTCAACCCTAGACACAGTTAGCTAGTGATCGACGCAAATAGCGATAGAGGGGAAAAGTTGGAAGGGAGGAAAAAAGAAGTACTGCGCCATAGTTACATTGGATGTCAAAAATGCATTCAATTCGGCTAAATGGAGTGAAATACACGAAGCACTCCAGAAACAGGATGTGCCTTTATATTTAAGAAGAAAGATGTCAGACTATTTGAAGGACAGTATGCTATTATATGACACGGAGGACGGTACCAAGTCCTATAAAGTTATAGGAGGTGTATCCCAAGGGTCAGTGCTTGGCCCACTGACGTGGAACATCATGTACATCATGTAAATACATTTTTCATTTTAAAACTTTTTTAAAAACAAGCCTCTAATAACATCAAAAAAATTAACATTCAAGAAAGTAAAAGGTTAGGCGAGTTTGATATGTTGCGCAACAAAATAATAGATAAAAAAGATCTGAGATAAATTAACAAGTTTATTATATTTAATCTTAATGAAGCAACAAAATTTTTTTCGGTTAATAAAGGGCTGACTTAAATTAAATTTAAATTATTTACTGATTAATTAGGAACAACTCCCAAGATACTTACTACCTAACTTGCCATTACCGTTTCATTGTACTTATGGTGTTTTTATGACGTTTTAATACATTAAAAGAAAATTTTAGTTGTTCACCAACAAACGAAATGAAAAGGTCATGGCAAGTGACGTAGTACTCACCTTGAGAGTTGTTCTTTGCTTCATTACGATTAAATATAATAAACTTGACTTTGTTTGATTGATCTCAGTTCTTTTCTATCTGTAATTTTGCTGCGGAATATATCAAACACGCCTAACCTTTTACTTTTTTAAAAGTTAATGTTTTTTAGAGATTTCAATCATCATAGTAAAAATAAACTATGAGCATCTTTAGCACCTTTCGACCACAGCTTTTTGGTAACATTTTTATCACTAACATGAAATAATTGATTGTTCTGATATACACCACCCTCCAATTATATCTACACCTAGACACCAAAAACCACGGTGCGAACTACCCAGACCTCGTCATCGGCCACTCTATACACCTAGACGCCGTCCTCGTATGATTCATTTACCTAGATACCAAAAACCACGGAGCGTACCACCTAGATCTCGTCATCGGCAACCCTGTACACCTAGACCCCGTACTTGAATGATTTTTATACCAAGATACTGAAAATAACCTGAACCTTGTCATCGGCTACCCTGGCAAGCTAGTTGCTGTTACAGCTCCGGAACGCAGAGTATGCACCGGCAACCTCTTAATTCTAAATATCGTAATATATTATATTTTCTTGAGAAAGCAATTCCCATCTATATATAGCTTTGCGGCTAACTTAACGGTCCTTTTATTTGTGGATTATACACTCACATATTATAAAAATAAGCAGCCTTTTCACTAATATTTTGGTTGGAGATCATAGTTTAGCTCAGAAAACATTTGTGCGTGCGCAAGTGTAAGTTGTATTGTGAACGAATCAATTATTGACTCAATTAAAGAACATTCAATCTAAGATTTGTGCAAGAGTAAATCATTTGGCGACTTCTTACACCGTCCTGCGCTGACTATGAAGATGCCCTGGTAGAAATGCTTATCAATGCTTATCGGTAAACTGTTGGCCAAAGTGACGTTTTTAGCAGTTGTTTGTTTTGCTCCTCTCCCGTCGCTGCTGGCTACTCTGTGTTGTTCTGTATGTGCCATAGCGGGTTAGCAGAGCATTCATGTGTTTCTGTAGGAATAGTTGAGTGATTTTAGAATTTCGCTATACTACTTTTGTATTCGAGCCGCGAATCGTGTGTGGGGCATTGCATAGTATATTGCACTGATTGCTGAAGATAACCTTATGTAACCTATTATCTCATAACATATTCTTGTATTATTGTACTTAAAAAGATGAGAATCGCATGGTCAAAATTTTAAGAAATCATCGCAAATTAATTTTCAATCATAATTATTTTGCTAAAAGATAAATTTTTTAAGCAAAATATCATGATTATTGAAAAATTCTAATCAAAATATTTAAAATACATTACTTCAACATAAGCATTTAAGACATATTTGACAAGAAATCATTGGAGACAATAAAACGCATTTAGATTAAAAAGCAAATTCATTCAAAGTATAATAGGATCGCGCTGCTCCCCGACGGAAAACTGTATAAAAAACTTGTACTTGCCACCGGGGCGTTACTGCGCCCCTTGATAATTTGATTAGACATAAAGACACTAGCCCGCCACGAGTGGCCTTACGGCCGCTGTGGATTGCCGCTTGACGATGCAAGTCGCGCAAAATACTTCGCGTTTTGCGTGTAAGGCACGACAGCTGACGCTCGCGCTTCGCGCTCGCTTTAGGCTGCGTCCACAATCAACTTATGCGCTACCGTTTGTGTGTATTAGTATATCATTACTTTTTACCTATAGCAGCCTTAACCAGATAAAATTGCGGTTAAGTGTTATGGCGCGGAAGCGCGGGCCGGTCCAGAATATATAAAGTTATTTTGTCCCCCGAGTGTACATACATTTTTTAGTTCTTTTTTAATTATTTTATTTTGGAATATATATACATTCATAATATTAACATACATTCTTTTAGATTAGCGAAAAATATAAATTATTATAAAATAATACCAAAAATTATTAAAAACTATTATTGTTTTGTAAAATTAAATAATTGATAAAAATCATGATTTTATAGTACTTCAATTTAAAATATATATTAGATGGGAATTCCATAGCGTTTCTTAAGTCATGGACTTTGCACAAAGATAGATTATTAGCAAACGGGAACTATGTCCTTGATAAGTAAACGTAATTTAAATAAAAAAAAAATGGTTTTATCATCTAAGTCAAGCCGAATAATTCGTTGGCATTGTCTTGTAAGCGAGCTCGACAACTGCGCATACATTGTGGGCATCAATCTGGTGACCGTCTTGCGACACATTACCGTCGCCGTCTGCCATGTGTTTTGACGTCTTGAAGTGCCCTCCCGGCCTTCATTTACCGCGAATTCTTGTGCTCGTTTTCAACTTTTTGGTGATATAATAAGTAGGGCAGAAGGGCAACGATGACGCGATACACCAGTGTTATTTCAGTAAACCAAAATCTATAATCATGCATTTGGTGTACAGGGGCTGGTTTTCTTTGATTAATTACACAGTAATATTTTTTCTATTTTTAATTTTATTCTATTTTTCTTTAAGGTAAAAAAATGGAAAAATGTCACCAAATGCAAAAAAATGCAGCAAGGATGCAAGAGGATTTTCAAGAGGTTTTAAAACAATTACAGATAAGATTCTTAATAAGTGAAGTTAAAATTTTATTTAATAATAGGGTTTAATTTAGAAAATCTTTTGTTTAAAGTATATATAGCTCAGTTTAGAGGGATGTGGCAGGCTTCTCAGAGCCTTTCTTCAATCTAAGTTATTTCCATTTAGTTTAGGTTTTTCTAGACCAGTAAAAATACTTAAATTTTAGAAGTATATTGTGCTGATTGTAAATTAAAGATTGTATATTGTAAAAGATATTATGTAATATGTACGTAAACTCGATACTCTTCTGCGATGCTGAATCACTCGAGCTGGCTTTGCCGATAATTGTGATTGTATTTTGTATACACGCTTGGGATGAAATCTAAAATGTATAAGTTTTTTTATGATAAGGGGACATCGGTGAAAAATGTTAGGCATGATTGTGTGTGTCACGCCGAAATCGTTATTAAGTTATGTGCATTAAAAATCGTTTTTTCGGCTATGTCATTGATTAAAGCATTTAAAAAATATGTTTGCCGAAGTAAAAAGTTTTTATAATATCTACAACTTTTATATTCGGCTTTTTTATGTAAAACGCATAGTCGATAAATTTTATCGTAAAAGATCGATTTCATTGCTGTGAAAAATCGTTTTTTGGCTGTTAACTCGAGTTAAAAGCATTTTTCACGTTTAAGTGTTAATAGAAAAAAGTTGCATTTTTCAAAAATCTACAACTTTTTTATTCAAATTTTTTTTTGTAGAATGCTTAGAATTGGAGTTACAGCTAAAAAACCATTTTTAGCGATTTTTGAAGGTGACCGCATTCTGCGTATACGTGCAGGATAGGGCTCAAAATAGATAGGGCACCATGCGGTGATGAGGAGAGCTCTCACAAAAATTTTTAGCCCGATTAAATAAAGTCTCGCTGAGATAATCGTGTAACACCACTGTTTTTTTTTAAAAGAACACGTAAAAATCAAGCCTAAGGTGCCCGCGTTTATAAACTACGCAGAGGATCGGGATAATAAAAAATAGAATTTCATATTGTGCGAGAAGAGGCTTCTCCTAAAATTTCAGCCTGATAAGTCAAAAATTGCGTGAGATATCGCATCTCACCCATTTCACAAAACTATAAGGCACTTGCGTACCGCGGTCGTGCCTAAAAAATGTTACATCATATTATATACTCGTTTTCAACTATATTTACAAATCAATGTAGTGTTATCTACATTGATAATATATCATTGTGTCGAAATAAGTGTTTTATAAAGTTTATGTACACAAATAAGTTATTAATCGTCAACACCATAAGTAAAATGAAACGGGCATGGCAAGTTATGTAGTAAGTATCTTTGGAGTTGTTCCTTTAAGAACTTTAAAATACTTTTTGTTTGCTGGTGGTATAGGTGACTTGGATGTTCCCTTTTCCGTCACCTATTTGTGTGTTAATACAATAAAATTAAAACTTACCATATGTTAAGAAATTTTTCCCGAACCTTTCTTTTAATGCTGTCACTTTTACGACGATACTGCAATCTACGACAAGCCTCAGAGGATATCGGCTCTGGTAGCTGTTTACAAAAACCTATAAAATTGTAATCAGAAAATTTAGTAAATTGTAAAAGATCGTATAAGTTTAGAAAAATGAGAAAAACTGCTGAAAAATGAATTAGCAGTATGCTTTCTCGATGAAATACTTATTATAAAATGTAGATTTTTAAGTACTGTAACTACACGAAGTTACCGTGTTTGTACGTATTAAGTAGGGATGACTTGAATATTCTGTGACACGGCAACTACTCTCTTGTTTTAATACTATAGAAACGTAAAATTCGATTTTTTTTTGTAAATAATAAATAAGTAATGCAAATACATGAAAATCAACGCTTGGATCTACAAAGCGGCCCTGAAGTAACTTTTTTCTGACCGGTCTGAATAAAGCAATCTCAATAATATATTGTGTACCAAGGGCGTAAAGTGGGCTTTTTACGAATACTGCAACCACACGAGGCCAAAAAGTCCACTTACTCCTTGGTGCATACCATATTTTTTATTATGCATTTCTGCGGTTGAACTCACACACGCACACACACTCACTCACACACATCGTGTGTGCGTATATATATATATATATATATATATATATATATCTTCTATATTATATAGTTGTAAGCGTGATTATAATTGAAAATCCCCTCCACCCCCTCCACCTTCCTACCACTTCCCTCCACCTCCCCTCCACTTTCCCTCCACTTTCCGTCTACTTTTTCTCTTTAGAGTAATTTCACACTTTGAGATGTGAAACATCTTCAGAATTATTGTAAGACCGAAGAATATAACAATTAGATACAAATTTATAACACTTTATGGAATTGATGGAATAAAATGATTAAAGCGTCCGATCGTTATTAACATCAAATTTGTAATCAACACATCGGTTTAAAGTTAAGAATGACAGTTTTCCACAACACTCAAGAGGTACTGTCGGAAGCATATTGTATTAGAGTCATAATAGAATATACTTTATTTAATTAGTAGTAAAAAATTAATTTTTTTTCATTAGAACATCCCGTTTATTTTATGATTGATTAATTATTAATACTACAATTATTTTTTTTTTATTACTTTATCATTAAATTTTACTTTTCTATTTTTTCCACACCACCTATGAGGTAAATAGATAGGCGAGTTTTTTTTTAATATTTTTTGTTAACGTTTTATTTGGTTTGAAGTAAATAAGATTCTTATAATGTTTTTTATTTTGCTTTTGTATTGTTAACACTTTAATGTGCTTATACTTAGCATTGTCTTTTGCTTTTTTATTGTTATCGCTATCAAGTGTTTATACTTAGCATTGTAAAAACTTTATAAGAGTATATGTGTTTATTATTAGTTAATTTTTTATTATATGAATTATATGAATGTGAATTTTATTTATTTGTATATGATTATAGTTATGAGCATTATAAAAACATTAGCTGTCGATTAAATCACTCAAGTCATTTATTGTCAACATATAGTCAACATTAATTGATTATCCAAGATTTTGCAACTCCGGTTAGCAAATTTTGTAGTACATGCCAGCTTTCTGAAAAAATTGAATAATAATTTACTGCTATACATAAAATTGTGGATAGAAAATAACAATAATGATACAAAGTACCTATGGAGGTTAGTGCATATATCTTCAAGGAAGGTAACTGGTGCATATGTCTTACGATATTAGTCAAGTTCCTTTCTGAACGTTACAAGTTGTATGACAAAGTTTGTCAGTACTCGTAGTCCAAAGCTAATATCTTACAGCGTATCCACTTGAAGATTTGGAGTGAAGAAACACTTTCTTGATGAATAAAAAGATTTAAATCTTCTCACTCTCTCTTATATATATTCCATAGTCATTTTTTGTTAAAAAGTTTTCAAAACTAGATGTCAAATAATATAACATTTATCAGTTCTACGTTTCTGAATTTTTTCTTGAGGTTTTTCTTCTATATCCGTTTTTTCAGTCTATATTTAATGAAAATATATTTTATCATATTCTAAAATTATTTAGCATATATTTGTATATATATATTTAGAAATTTACCTGATTAAAAAATATTTCTGAACCCAAAATTAAGTCCTGAAGTTCCATTTTTTCTTCATTTAGAATTTTCACTTGAGTATAATCTTTGATCATTAAAATATAGCCTTTTGCTTTTAACACAATTACAGTATCTAATAATATTTTCTAAAAAATTATTATAAATTAATATATATTTATGTTTAACATTGTATTACACATAAATTTTCTTTATCTCATCAAGTTTAATTTGTGATATAAATTGATTAATGTTATCCTCGAAAACATTACACTGAATTTTCATTCCATCATTATTATTAAGTATAAACTTAAAAATTTTAAATTCTTCGTTTTTGATTTTATTAAAAAAAGTTGCTTCATTAAAAATTTGTTCTACGTAACCAATAACTGAGCTAAATTAACACAATAAAGCATTAATATAAATTAAATGTTATAATAGCACTGTTCAATACAATATATAATAAGTACTTACGCAGACTTATCACCAATCTTAATTTTTGTTTTTAAGTATTCAGTTGTAGAAAAAGCAATTATCTTAATTTTTTTGTCTTAGGCATCTTAATTCTGCAAATAAAAATAATGTATATTATTATTAACCTAACACATATAATATAGATGAATCAAGTATTCATTTTATTTTTTACCACAGCACACATACACGTACATAAATATGGTTTATCTATTGATCAAAAACAATTAATTTTTTACGTAGATTGTTTAAACTGTGATTTACAGTATTACTATTTATTGAATTCGATTGTTCAATCTCAATAATTAAACAAATTTGGACATACTCTCACAGACTATATTAAGAGAAGAATAATATTAAAAAGGAATAAATATCGTACATATATGTTTTTTAAATGTTTCTTTAAAATATCACTTCGATAAAACAATTTTCCACATAATTTACATAACTTGAGCTTTTGATGATGTGATAATAAATGTCGATTAAAATTATCTAGTCTTTTAAAACTTTATTACAATCTTTACATTTATGTTGGTTATTATGTTTTCCATGACGTTCCAAAATATTTCTTTTATAATGTTCTGAGTTTTTTATTATCATGCCACAAACATTGCAAATTGAAACTGTATTTTTATGGTCTGAACTAAGATGAATCATCAAGAATTTATTATTTAGAAAAAATTTATTACATTTTGGGAATGAAACGTGTTTTTCAGTATTTCCTTCCATTTCTTAATATTATAAATTTCTTGTAATATTTTAATTATTTATGTTATTAGTACATTACGATACAAGTGTCGTATGAGGCACAATAAAAAAACCCATTTGAACATTCATTGTGGTTGAGTACATAAGATGAGAATTTCACATTGTTCTTGTCATCGATGATTTTTGACCAAAATCTCAAATCAGTAATTAAAGTAATAATACAATAAAGATTGCTTGAACTTATCAATCAGCTCTTGGCATTTTCAAAAAGAGTGCATATGAATACTCTTTATTGTGTTATTACTTTAAATTACTGATTTGAAATTTTGGTCAAAAGTCACCGATCACAAGAACAATGTGAAATTCTTATCTTATGTACTCGAAACCACAATGAATGTTCGAATGTTTTTTTTTTAGTTTAGTCTTATTGAGCAAGACATTTTGCACTATTTAGTTTGCTAATAAGAATTTTTTTATTTTCTCCTACCTTCAAATGAGCTTTCCTTTAACTTAGCTAGAATTTTCACTAAATTGTAGATAGAATCTTTTGTCAGAAATATGAGCATTATTATATTACAAATAGTATATTACGATACAAGTGACTTAAGTGGAACTTTATTACACGGTGCGTAGTTAGTGCTCGAGCGGAGCGAGGGTGATACCGTCGCGCCGTGTAATGAAGTACCAACTTAGGTCACGAGTATCGTATACTATTTTGTAGCACGTGTGACATAAACCCGCTATCGAGATTGGGAAAGTGAAGGGTGTGGGAGTGAGGGGGGGGGGGGTGCGCACTGAAAAAAGTTAAATTGTAGTTCATGGAAAATACGAATGAGAAAACCCCTCTACTTTTTCATGTATAGTGTTGGCATCATAGCGCCATCATGTAATATACTACTACACTATATTTCGCGTTTTTTGTTCGTTATCCAACTTGTGTGCTTTTTAGATTTGGAATACTTACTCGTTTTTGTTGTTCTGGTTTTTAACTCTAATATGGAAATCTCAGAAAGTTCGTATTCACCTATCCTTCTTAAAATTCCAACTTACTAAATTTACTGAATCGTTTATTTGGAGGTTACTGCTACTTAATATTGTTCAAATTTCCCCCCAAAAATTTTTACATATGACCAATCGACTTGATACTTTGAAACTAACCTATAAATATTGAAATTATTTGAAACAGTTTTATCGATTTTGAGTGCTTTTTCAGGATATTTTCAGAGATTTTTTACATTTTTCTTTTTTTTCTTTTATTCTCGTCAATAAAAACACGTATATCCAGTATTTTTAATGTTTATTGTAGCCTACTATTCGTAAGTGACCTAAGTAAAGTCATTATTACACAGTGTAAATAAGAGCTTCTTAGGTCACGGATAAGCGTTACCTAAGTGCGGGTTTAGGTCACACAGTACTATAAAATTCGTTTGAATTTTTCACGTGACCAAAAATATCTGCAGAATATTATTTCTTGAAACTTTTAACTTTGTATGAATTTATTTTGATGTATTTCTCAATTAGTTTTAGGAGATTTAAGTAAAAGATAAAGGTTTTACAAAAACTGCACAGCTGATTTAAAATATCAAAAACCAAATAGATGTAAGTGAACAACCTGATGTTGTAGCATTTGAATATTATCTGCTCGCTCATGTAAACGAAATATTTATTCCATTAGTCGTTCTTTATTGATTTGAAATCAACTTGCAAAATTAACTAAAAAGACTAAACATTAATATTTTTCTATTCACGAAAGAGTAAGTTATACAAAATTATAAAAGAAGTATAATTATTTATAAAAATATAAAAGACAATTGTCGAGAATGCCCCAGTTAGTAAGGTCTTGCCTGTATATGAGCTATATCAAGACCACTTAAGTATCGGTCTATCGGTCTATCCATTAGTCGTCTGCGTGCATAGGACATTGACTCCATTAGTCGTCCGCGTGCATGGGGCATAGCCTCCAGTAGCCGTCCGATTGCATAGGGCATTAACTCCTTTAGTTGGCACAATAATTTATTTGAAAATGAATTAACATTTTAATACTCTATTTTTAAATTCAAAATTGAAAACGGGGGGTTGGCGAGCGGAGCGAGCAGGGAGGAACCCCCCTAGTATATACAGGGTGACCCAATTTAAACGGGCACCGCTCATAACTCGTCAGGGACAGCCACAATCGAAAAAATGGTAGAGACCAAAGTTGTAGGATATCGAAGGGGCAACCCGATGGTGACCTTGGATTTGACTTTGAACGCGTTTTTCAAGGTCATTTGAAGGTCAACTTTGGTTTTTTAAATAGGAACCCCATTCTTTTATTGCGGGAATGGAAAGAGCGGTAAATTTTACGTTCAGAATGGTATTTTCGGTTGCGGCACTGAAGGTCATCTCAATGTCCTGCAGCCAGAATGAAACCCCGCCTACGTAATTCCTCTAGCAACGCCAAATTAAAAAAAAGTGGTAGAGACCAAAGTTGTTGTATAGGGGGGAGGGGGGGGGAGAGAATTGTGACCTCGAATTTGAGCCAGTCCTACAAGGTCATTTCAAGGTCAAATTATTTTTTTTCAAACAGCACCCACTTTTTCGACTCCGGATCCTGAAAGCGTGTAAAATGTTGCACTTTAAACGAAGTAGTAAATTTAAAATAGAAGAAAAGATTTTAATCATTTAGCGTACCATTTCCTGAGTTTTGTCATCATTATAAAACTTGATGTCCAGGATCCACGACGAGGACATAGCAGGGTGGATTTTCAGGTCCCATTTTGATCCGGCCGATGAAGGCAAGACGTGAAGACACCGGCCGATTAAGTGGGTGCTGTTTGAAAAAAATAATTTGACCTTGAAATGACCTTGTAGGACTGGCTCAAATTCGAGGTCACAATTCTCCCCCCCCCCCCTCACTATACAACAACTATGGTCTCTACCACTTTTTTTTTAATTTGGCGTTGCTAGAGGAATTAATTTCATTCTGGCTGCAGGACATTGAGATGACCTTCAGTGCCGCAACCGGACATACCATTCTGAACGTAAAATTTACCGCTCTTTCTATTCCCGCAATAAAAGAATGGGGTTCCTATTTAAAAATCCAAAGTTGACCTTCAAATGACCTTGAAAAACGCGTTCAAGGTCAAATCCAAGGTCACCATCGGGTTGCCCCTTCGATATTCTACAACTTTGGTTTCCATCATTTTTTCGATTGTGGCTGTCCCTGACGAGTTATGAGCGGTGCCCGTTTAAATTGGGTCACCCTGTATATATATATATATATATATATATATATATATATATATATATATGTATATATATATATAGGTATACACACACTCACACACACACACACACACACACACACACACACACACACACACAGGGTGTCCCATTATAATCGATACACGCAAATATCTCGTGAAGGAAGGCCTTATAAAATGCTAGAGACCAAGATTGTAGGATTTTGCGCAGGAAGTTGAATGGTGACCTTAGATTTGACTTGAAAGCGTCTTTAAGGTCATTTGAAGGTTAACATTGGTTTTCTAAATGGAAACCCTATTTTTTTATAGCGGCAATGGAAAGAGCGGAAAATTTTACGTTTAAAACAATGGTCTTCGATTGGTAAACGATCGCTTTTCAATGTCATTCCAAGGTTAACTTTGATTTTTCCCGTAAGAATCCTACTTCGTAATTACAGAAATGAAAAAATTTTAGCAATGGTTCATTTAGATCCACATATTTCGCTACGAACCATTTAACGTGAACTGGGTGTACCTCGATCAACTTGTAGTAGATATCTGAAGTTTGCCAGATACCATCCATATCATATCACACTGAATCAAGATTTAAATGGGCAGGATCGTCAGCAGAGAGTACAATTTTTTCAGTGGGCAAGAAATCAAATTAGAAATGAGCCCAATTTCTTGAAATTCGTGATGTTCAGTGATGAATCTACTTTCAATAGCATTGGACATCTGAACAGACATAACAGCCATTACTGGTTTGCAATAAATCCATACTGGATGCAACAAATTGATAATCAACACCGTTGGAATATTAACGTTTGGTGTGGCATAATCAATGGAAATTTAATAGGCCCATATTTTTTGAAGGTAATTTAAACAGCGAAACCTGAATTTGATCGAAAATGAACTTCCAATCCTACTAGAACATGTTGATATGAATACAAGATATAGGATGTGGTTACAACAAGATGGAGATCCACCACATTACGCAAGGCTAGTACGGAATTTTTTGAATGATCGTTTCCCAAATCGTTGGATAGGTAGGGGTGGTCCAATTGCATGGTCTCCAAGGTCACCTGATTTAACTCCATTAGATTTTTATTTGTGGGGATATCTCAATGATACAGTTTATAGAGAAAGACCAACTACTGCTAATGATATGAGAATAAGTATTGAAAATGCCTGTGCTAATATCCCCCGTAATGTTTTGATACGAACTGTAGAACATTTCCAACAAAGACTTTAACTCTGCCTGCAAGCCGGTGGAGCTACTTTTGAGCATCTATTACCTTGAACACCTAAATAGATAATTAACTAACAATCAGCCCTTTACAGGGCTAAATGGCGTACAAAATCCTATCGTGCAACCTCCCCGTGGTGTATGCCGGGTTACGCTAATGCCGAAGATAAATAAAGGAAACATTTGAAGAGGCAATGGTCGACTTTTATACAAAAAAAAAAAAAATCGACGTTAAATAAGAGTCAAAGGTCGTGATTCATGACTTTAACGTAAATTCTACAGATTAAGTTGTGAGTCCTGAACATCAAATTTGTATCGATAGCGATAAAAATTCCCTTTGAAGTACAAACACAACATATCACTCTAAAAGTAAAATTTTCCGCTCTTTTCATTTTCGTAATTACGAAGTAGGATTCTTACGGGAAAAATCAAAGTTAACCTTGGGATGACATTGAAAAGCGATCGTTTTCCAATCGAAGATCATTGTTTTGAACGTAAAATTTTCCGCTCTTTCCATTGCCGCTATTTGCGTGTATCGATTGTAATGGGACACCCTGTATATATATATATATATATATATATATATATATATATATATATATATCTATATATATATATATATATATATCTAACCGGTCAAACCAGGTATTTTCCTAATCCGTATTTATCAATTCGCGTACATTGATGTGCGTTTGCAAAATTCGCTTCTATAGGCACCTGCTGATATAAACTCCCGACACAATCCCTACACATACATAAAAACGCCCGTAATAACGCTAAATATGTAAGAAAATTATTTGTAAAACTGGAAGGGAACATTAAATAAACAAATTACAATTGACGCGGTAGCGCCATGTAGACGAATTTGAGAAATAGACAAAGTCCCGGCGCTTATTTTACTTCTATATTGGTGTTCGGATTTTTCATGATACCGAAAAAAATGCTTATCGTTATTGTTCGTGAGTTTTTTGGCTGATTAGTATGTTTTCTGAGCTAAACTATGATACCTAAAGAAAGTATTTGTCGATAAAAGTGTTGTGAAGTTGGCCGCACAAGCTGCATATGTTATAGTTGGGTATCGCTTTCCCACAGTTTTCTACATGCTGCGCAGAGTAATAGTACATTATAGAACTAAGGGCGAAAGTTGGCTTTCTCAAACAAGGATAATGAGCTATGATCAATCATTATCCGCCCTTTGTTGTGTACCGTGCTTTTTATAATCATGGCATCGATAGCCCTCTTTTTAGTCTGCCTGAAAAAACAGAATTTTAAAAGTTTTGAAAATTTTAGGGGCGAAAGTGCTGTCTACATAGCCAGAATAAGTGAAATCGTCCGCTGAAAATTTAATTAACACGATCGGTTGCATTGATGATCAAATACTATTTTTGTGAAAGATATTGGATTTTAATATGCGAATTCAGCGTACTATTTTCAATAAGTAAAATAGTCCTTGGAAATTTCTTAATAATAGTTTAATAAAAGTCAGATGTCTGCTTGCTAGAGGACAACAGGACCAACGCAGAGCTAAGCGGCTTAATGCTCCCATTTCTATGCCGCAAAACTGCCAGTGCCAAATATAAATTGTACGTAATGAGTGCGACACAAATGAAAACAGATACCATATAAATCGTAAATGACAAAAAACAAAAACGACGAAAAAACTACAAGGAAACGGCACGTATTTAAGCAAAACATGACGAAAACAGACAAGATAGACATGTAAACAACACGAACCAAAAAAAAAATTACCACGATAAGTCACTAAACGTCAAGGAATGAATACGAACAAAGAAAACATAAAAACAAAACAGAAACGACACGGAAAAACCGAAAAAAAAATGACATAAAATAGGGACAGATACGGCATAACATAGGAACAAAAAAAAACAGAAACAAAATGAAAAACTACACGAAACAGAGACAAAATGGTAACAGAAAGGATACGGAAAGTCGCAGAAACAGAGACGGCAAGAAGACGAAAATGACACAAAAACGTATCGTCACGTAAACGATACTAAACAGAGACTACACAGTAGAAAAAACGGAACGTTAACGTCACTGAAACGACACGGACACAGACACGGACACGATATGACACGTTAATTACACAAAACATAAACGACACGGACTATACTAAATTTATGCGGAATTCACACAGAATAAGTGATTATAGACACTATTTGAAATTGTCCCTAAAACATTCTAATGACAGTGTTCTTCGGCAAATGATGCACATATGACTTTTATGAATAAGGTATAAAATTAATTTGGTTGATTAGATATTCACTCTAAATGAAATTGTTCCCATTTCAGCATGATACTCAAGTGATTCTCACATGACTCTTTAGTGACACTAAATTTATTATCATACATGACTATCAAGTAAAATCGCAATAAAAGATGCAATCCTTGTGCTCTTTGGGTTTTTTTACTTGTAACTAGAACTTCTAGTCATTTTATCACTGATGCGTAAAAGTTACGTATTTAACTATATCTTAGAAGTTGATTATCTTTAGTCTCGCAAATTTTTCAACTTGAAATTACACAGAAAAATCACGTGGTTTTTGCAATATAAATGTCTGATTGAATTTAAACATTATAAATCCATTTAAAGAGTAACATTATCTCTACGAATATTGGAACTCTATTGATTGTGAATAACAACGTTGCGGCTAATGACTATTACGGTTGGTGTGAGTGGAATGGTACTGATGGTTATAGTTATGATATTTAATTGTCAATTTACGACATACCCAGAATAAGTAAAATCGTCCTCAGATAATTTTATTGACTGCGTTCGGCTACAGTTAATGCAGAAATATTATTTGTCTAAATAATATGTGGTATTTATTTGCATAAACGGCGAAATATTTTGGGTAAGTAAATTAATCCTCAGAAATTTGTTATTAATATTTTTGAGTAAATTCGTCCTCGAAACATTCTAATAACAGTCTTCTGCAGTAACTGTTACATATATAATTTCAAAAAGAGGTATAAATAAATTTTGGTTCATTAGATCTTTCCTTTTATGAAGTAAAATTGACCTTACAAACATTAGAGCTCTTTTGATTATCAATAACAACGTTGTGACGAATGACTATTATAGTTGATGTGTGTGGAATGGAACTAATGGTTATACTTATAATTAGTAAGTAAGCCGGTATGGGGAGACATAACAAATGACGTCATCACTGGCGCATCCTTATCTTATCATGTCAGCAAGTAATAAAGATAAGGTATCATGTTTAGAAACAGTCAATTAAAATAAGGATATCATGTTTACATAAACAAAGAAGATATCTTTACCACAATAATAATCCATGATGATACTTTTTTATTATGAAAACAGGAAATAAAGATAAGGTATAGCCAACGTTTTAAGCATTTATCTTGTAAACAATTAAGATAAATATGGATTGTTACTGACGTCATGTACACCTCTTATGACGTCATAAGATAATAAGATTTTTATGTATTATAAGTTTGTAGTACATTTATAGAAATATTGTGGTCCTAAAAAGGACCGATTTTAATTGATAAATAAAAATCTTAGAATAAGACTTTATTGTTGCTATCCCCAATCAGTGTTTTTGTATCCTTGATATTTGGAATCTTTATTTGCTTCCTGTCAGAACAATAACTCCTGTACCCTTCTTATTTCGGGAATGATCCAGTATTGGAAGAATATTGAGGTAGATACTTTTGGAACCCAGAAGCCGCGTTATATTTCACTTCCTCTCGATCTGAACCTTCTTTCTTCTTCTCCATATTGTGTTTGTCCATATTACGATTATGACCCGTCAAGTGTACGCGAAGCAATGAGAATATACTTATGCACAGTTGATATTTATAGAGAGTAAGGAGTGGCAGTAGGGTGGGAGGTTTAGATGATATCACAAAAAATGAATATTTTAATATTTTCTGGTTTATTACAAGATAGGAAGACATATGTACAAAGCGTGATGACAAAAAATAGCATGTATATTTATACTTTAATTATGGCAGTATAAATGTCTTTATATATATATCAAACAATTGAAAAGCAGCTATTTCACATAAGATTATATTTAAAATTGTTTCCTCAATAGTATCTTTAAACTCCAATTGTCATGACCGCGTGTAAAAATACGTACAGCCACTTTGGCTATTTGTTGTAAATGATACTGTAGTTGTTCAATGGTGATGTCACCTTCATGCCAACTAATTCCATGAAAATAATAAGAGATGTACTCGTTACTTCTTTTAAATCCAGTTGCAAGTTCTTCAAATCTATGGGGTTCCTTAACTATCCAATGTTGGACGATTCTTTGCTTTAAACCAAGTACACTAACTTCTTTGGGTGTAAACGTGTTACGGCCTCTCAAACCCTGAATATTAATAACGTAATTCATGATACTATAAAAATTCACACGGTCAATCCAAACTCGCTCACTTCTCAAACGTCACTGAGAGTACGGCGTTCAGCTTTTTTACTCATCTATAGCATAGATTGCGCTGCTGTTGCTTCTTTCCCTCTCCCTCTTCTCAACATTCTCCACTTACTTTTCCATCGCTTTACGATACTTTAACGGTATTATGCATAAAAATCCGTTATTATTTGTCTAGTTGAATCTATTTCCAAGACATTGTCGTATTCAGCGTAAATTATACAATTGATTGTAGATTCAAGTGCTCTTTCAAATTTTACTTCTACACGAACACTGCCGTGCTTGATTAAATTCCAATGAGAAACTGAATTTGCTGATAAATCAGGCGTTAGATCAAAAGCAAATAAATGTATACCCTTCATCGTAGTCCGATCGTGAGATAATTAATGCTTCGTTCAGAAAATGAATTCCAGTCCCAGAATATAGTGTATGAAACGAGTCGATAAATAATTGACTTTCACCCGTAAATCGAGGCTGCAATGGTTTGCTGGGAATCTGGACACCATCCACATAAAGAGAAATATAGTTTATGTTAAAATGTTGGAAATTAAATGGATTAAACTTTTTGTTTCCATTGAATGCCTTGTTATCCACAAATCCAATGATTATTCTTTTGGGTATTTGACCGAGAATAACGTTGCCCAGTGTACCGCCAAGAATACCTCTATGCATTGTAAATGCCTTCATCTCCACAAGATTGATTGGGTATTTAGCAGTGGCTTTTGTAAGTGCATTAGCATGAGCTAGTATAACACCTGGACTTATTTTAACTCGACGCACAATCAGTGAAGCTTTTTTAATGCGTATAGTAAATTTATCGTCATCTGTAAAATCCACCAAACAAAAAGCATCCTTACACCTAATCAATCGTAATCGCAGTACAACACCATTTAACAGAAACTTATTTTGATTAAAAACATCGCAATGCAAATGACCGAGTAAATCGACAGTTTTACCATTCTGGGTAAAATACTGACGGTTACACTGACCAATATTTGCATTTACATCAGTACGCTTGATATTGGGAGGCGATGCCCATTTTCCAGGGGTATCCGCATACCACAGTCCATTCGTGAGATGTGATTTCATACTGCTCTTTGAATAATTTAACAGTGTTTCGATGTAAGCTCAGTAAGGATAAGCATTGTTTGGTGGTGAAACCAATTTTTGTATGTAAGTAATGTAACGTGTTATTTATAACGGGTACTCTGTAGCTTTAGCTGCTTCTGTTATTTCAACATTTGGCTCTATCTGCATACGAATGCTTAGCATTGTGTGTGCAAGATCGAGATAATCACTACCAGCTGGAACGACGAATTCCAACGGACCATCGTCTGTTAGCGAAGAAACTGGTTTACAATGTATAAATTGAGAGCTTTCCACCAAAGTCTGTGTAGGTGGTAATGTAAATAAATCTAATTCTGATTTCATGCATTCGCATGAGTTTGAGCATAGAAAAGCCATATTAAATAATGTCTATGTAGATCCAAAAACATCGCCCACACTGCGTTGTTTTCTCTTCTTCCTTGGCTTATTCTTACCCGCTTTTTTTCGTAGATTCGCGAACACTGACACAGCTCTTCTTCTTGTTCTTTACACGGCCACTTTTACTCCTGATACGTACAGCTGAAGTGTTCTTGGACGATTGACGCTTCCGCATTTTAGCGCGTATCTTATATCCTGATCCCTTCATCATAGCGGCAATTTTATCAGCGGCTTTATGCTTAAGATTTTTAGCGGACTCACGCATGCGCTTATTTACAGCTTGTTTAAAATTGATTCCGTGATTCCCCACATCATCTAGTACATGGATTCCTGCTCTGATAGCTTCTTTTCTAACGGCTTTAGCACCAATCGTAATGTAAGGTAAAAGTCTTCGAACTAATCCACTTAAAGAGCAGCCGATTCCACCATGACCTCGCTGATAAGTTGAACCTGCAAATACTCGACGTACTCTTCCTCCTCGTCCTCCTCCACCATCACCACCACCGATTTGATCGGCATAGTATTCTGGGTAGTAAGCCATTTTTTTTCTCAGAGAATGCTCTTGAAATGTAGTGAAATGTACCAACGTCCCGTACTCGAATGGTATATGATTCCCTTTTCATCTCTTATATCTATTATTATATTCTGAGATGTGTTATTTAATAAAGGTAGATAAATTCCAGGTGCAAATTGTTTGACTACTCTCGCACTAAATATATATTTTGAATTATCGAGTATTACTATGCGCAAAAGGGATGCTTGAACGTCACCGGCTGTGTACAAAATACAAATATCTGAGTAAACGAAAAATTGATCAGCTATCGCTCTTGCCAAACAACCAGGTCTGTTTCCTACCAATGTTGCATTTTTTTTCAACTCTACAGATGGAATCATGGGTATAAATTCCTGATTTCTATATTTTTCATTCTCAAAACCAAATATACGTTTGACCTTTTCGCTCAAGCTGAAAAAATGAGTTTCCTTACATTCACACTTTTTATGTAAATTGTAATAACCACTTTTTTTCTTTGCCTGTTCAATACGTAAGTGAGATTCAGGTATATTGTTTATAGCTTCTGTGGGATTGTTGAGATTCTCGTAAACACCTGGTGGAAATATGCCATCGTTGTGTTTATCGTTTGCCCAATCCGGTAAATATTCACATATGTCTCTCTTTCTTGCAATTGCTATTCTACGTCCGTTAACAATCTTTATATTACATTCATGTTTCTGAATATGCATCATCGTGCATGGTATGCTGATTTCCGTGAGAGCAACACTCCACTTACCATGCAGACGTACTTCGTGCGATATGTGTGTGGTAAAGCAAGAAGTTGTATATCAAATAAAATTCGTCCTCAGCCATGTTTAAAGTGTAACGATTTCGCTTGCTTTAATCCACGAATTAAATTTATCAGGATAGCCAAGCCACTTTACAAAAACTTGTTTTTTAACACTACGTCCCCTACTCTTTATCACACGTTCCACTTTGAATTCGTTATTTTGTGATAAACGATCATCGCCAACTCGAGCTAGTTCTTCGAGATAAAAAAATCCGTCGATTATTTCACCTTCTAAATCAGTCAATTCATAGGTGAAGAGATTTTGACGACGTGAGACACGGGTAATCTTAAAGATCTCTCCACTGTAATTCGTTTCGTAACCTTTATTGAAGGTGCCTTTCACCCGACTGATGTGAACATGGTCACCAACCCTGTATATGTATGCTCTAGACTTTTTTCTCTGACTAAGAGCTCTTTTTTCTAAATTTTTTCTTGCCACAACTACATGACGAATATTTACAACTGCCGGAACCATTTTAGTACCACTATGTATAGTGTAATTATACGCGTAAACGATATTTTCAATAACATCGATATACCTACGTTCTTTGAGCGTGCGATTTAGACGCTCGACGACGGCTGCTTTAACATCGGGATTACGTGCCACTAGAAAAGTAGTCTTGTGTTGTTTTAAATAATTTTGAAAATCTGATCCCCATCAGCTCTTTTTAAGATTTTGTCGAAAGCAGCTACAACACTTTTTGTAATTTTGTCACGTAAAGGCTTGACCCAAGTATATTTACTAAGAACATCTATAACTACAAGTAAATACGCAAAATTATCGTTATACGTTTTGAGAGATTGCATGTCACACAAATCCATTTCCCAACAATCATGCACATTAGTGACATTGTACATCAATCTAGGAAATTTTCGTCTAATAGGTTCGTGTAGTGTGTATGCATCTTGATTACTTAACCACTCATTAACCTCGCTTTTCTTCTTCTTATTTTTACCATTGATTCGTAACAGATTACGTGCACCAGCGTATCCAGTCTCGTGTCGAGTGTCAAAGTATTGATTTTCGTAAGACATGATAAATTTTATAAGTCAACCACTTGTCGTCTGCTTTTCGTGGTATGGATTTTTTCTTATTCAAACGTGCACTATAGCGTTGTGCGCCCGCGAGTCTAGTACCTTGTTTCAAAGTCTGAATGCTCTCTGAATTATTTCTCTTGGTTGAAGGAATTTTGTTTAATGCACGTTTCAAACTTTCACTAATTTTTATCACCTCTGGATTACTTATTAATTTGGATGGAGTGTCAGTTGTTGCTATATAATTAGCTAATTGAAATCTTCCTACAAGTTCTTCAACAGGTCTAATCTTTACCACGTCTTCTAGTAAATCTATAATATTTGAGTGTGGTATAGCTTTATCATCAATGCTAACTGTACCTGAATTATCCCATTTAATACGATGCGATGCTGATTTCCAATGTTGAAGCAATAAACGTGCTTTTCTCACATAACCCTTATAAATGCTTGCAAGTATCGCTTCATCGAGCATTGGACTCGATATATCTTCATTTTCATGCTCTACATCAAGTATATTTGCATCTGATAAAAGTTCCTGACGTTCCAAATTTTTAAAATGAAGATATCTTCTTAAAATTTGTAAATATTTTTGAAATTTTTCACTTTCATCGGTGATACTTTTTGAAAAAAGTATATCGTGCATCTCAGCATCGAGACGACTTAAGTTATCACCCTTTGTCTGTATCGTTGGCTCTAAAGCATTACACGACTCTTCTACTATATATTGTTGTTGTTGTTGTTGATGCTGTTGCTTCGTTACTCTCTCGTATGTTTCCTCTGGTACAATGACCATTTTACGAGCGTGCTCCATATTTTAATTTCCAGAGACTCCAAATATTTTTGACAAAAGTGCGCCTATAATTGGTGCAAGTAACATTGGTAAAAAAGCACCACCGTTTTGAATAAGGACGCGTTTCTTGTTTTTCCACTCTTTTTCACTGTTTTTACTACTGGATTTATTTAATAATTTTCTCAAAACACTTTTATGTTTTTTTAACTTTGACTTGTGAGTTTTTTATTTTAACGACTCCGCGCAATACATTTAACACGCACTCGCATATGTTTTTAATCAGCTACACGTAACAGTGCTAAGCGCTGTTGACTATCTGCATGACAAAGAGCATTCAATATTGCAACACACTTTTTTGTAAAATGCTTTGGTAGGCATCCAAACTTTGTATCTTCTTCTTCTTCAGTAGCAGCACTACCACCACCTCCACGTTGTCTTCTACGCCGTCTACGACTATCGGTTCTCGCAGATGCTCCTCTCCCTGCCATTGTTTCAATCAGACTGAAGCTTTAATCATAAAATCCTCTACTTTTATCGGAAATTCTTATTCTTCTTCGGTACATATGCGTAACTCAATTTATCATCGGGAAAAACAGAGGTACGGAAACGAAATTCATCCTCGGTCGACTGTTTCAAATCCAACAAAAGATAACCATGAGTAGTTGACGTACTATCGAGACTTGATTTTTAAAAATAACGAGGTAATTTGCATTTAATGAGATATCGCGTTGACCAGCTCCTTTGTGAAAAAGATTTTGTGTAATAAAAATTACACTTAAATTCTTGTGATGACTTCCCTTTGTAAATAAATCGAGAATAATGTTATTTGAAGATTCTCTCATTAAATCATCGATAATTAATAATTTTTTTTTTCATTGTCTTGAGAATAATCTGAAGGCTGAGGTAATCCCTCGTGAAATTCAACATTTTTTTTTCTACTTTCCCTACTACTTATGCCTCCTGGAACAAAGTCTGTCTCATACGTAGACTGCCACTCGGAATAATAGAGTAATATCCGATCAAAAGTTACACTGCACATGAGTGGAAGATGTCGAAGAAACCTTGTGACAAAAACTGTGTTACCACATCCCGTGGGTCCGCTAACGATACACGTAAACGAATGTTTGAATCGCATATCCATTTTGCCAAGTACTCACACACTCACACACGAAAGATTTACCTTAAAATAAGCTTATGGCACGCGGACGGTCGGCGCTCGGCGGCGGCGTCGGCGCGGCGCGGCACACGTAAAAATAAGCTAATTTTACGTGTGCTGAATCACAAGCTGTTATTACAGCTGTTTAAGCTGATATTCGTGTCCAACAAGCTAAATAACACCGCGAGTAAGCTGAATTATGCGTTAAAATGAGCTAAATTTCCATAAGAAGTGCTCTCTTCGATGACAGAAGCTATACTGAGGATATAAAAATGTTAGGGATCTTTTAAATGGAAACATAAGGAAATTATATAAATATTTGTGTTCATTTTTATTTACAATTAATACATCCAAAAAGTTAATTATTCTTATATCCAAAACGAATTTAAGCAGAGCTTAGCAACAGCTCGTAACCCTGAATTTTTTTCGATATTATTTTTATCCAAAGTTATACCCTCATCGAGTCTATACTGTTCAATGTATTGTAATTTAGTTGCATCGTCAGTACACCATGAGGGCCATCCGCTAGCCTCTTGCTTGATTTTTAAGAAAGTATTTACGTATTCGGCAAAAAGACCTCCGCTACCATCAATTTGATTATATTGTGTCATCTCATATTGCCAAATAATATAAATTTTCGTAATACCGTGACCGAGTTCAACAGCTTTACGCAACTCATCAGCAACCCAGGTGAATTCACGCATTTTTGGGTCTTCGTGATTGCAGTCACACTGCTGCATTTCTTCGCAGCATGAGCGGCAAAGAGCAAAAAGAAGATGTCCGTGCATTTTAATTGGTAAGAGTGGAATGTGTAGGTCGCGCGGTATTAAGATACTACATTTAGCTAATCCTTCAATATTGTTGAGATTATTGTTATTTCCCTGCGTTAATTCATTGCAGTCTTCACCAATTAAAATTCGCGGATGTCCTACGGGAAATCGACCTCTTTTACACACGGATATGGATAAAGAGAGCATATATCTGTATATTGAATTTTTTCGTTATTTCCGATGGCTTACTCAGTAACTATATTCTTCGTTCTACCTTCAAAAAAGGCATCGCGCGGATTTAACGTTATACGACTCATAAGAGGATGCTGTGTTACATATTCATAGATTTCGTGATTCTCTGCTTTTATCTGATCAAAAGTACATTCTCATATCTCTCTAACTTCGTAACCCAGGGCTTTTATTTTTTGAATTTTCCGAAAAGTATTCTCGTACGACTCATCCATAGTTCTACCGTATGACATTATTTTATTTCGTCGTTTATTAAAGCAAATAGGACAACCCTGTGTGTAACAGCCTTGATATTCAACGACAATACCTTTAGCATTATCATTTTCCGGAGGTAAATAGCCATCTACACGAAACCGTTTTGGAAGCATAAATTCACCTGCTCTACCCGCGTGTATGATTTCTCGACCAATCTCACGTTTACACTGTAACAGTCACTGTATTGACTTTTGCGAATGATTATCAGCGCGTCGATATCCACCTGCTGGAATGATACCGACAGTTTTTTCACGTAAGAAATTTTTTCTATACACATTGGAGCATGCTGAAGCTATGGTCGTTGCCTCTGTAAACGGACAAGTAATCCCGCACTTAATGAAAATTTTCCGAAAAGCCATGCATTCAAGTCTTAAAATTTCTACATCCATACGGCAATAATCGAGTATTTCACGTTGAAAATCAAACTCATAAATATTTCGGTTCTCCTCGTACCATACAATAAACATTTCCCTCTCAGACGTGGACATGGCATTAGACGCATAGAACGATGCTTCGGGTAAAGCCTCAACATAATTTTGATTAACTAAAGTATTGAATAGACGAGGAAAATATCCTTTTTTGCTAGCTGGTGGTAGAGAAAAGGTTTGTGGTAAAGCACTTAATTTCATGTGAAAATAGTTTAAGCTATCAATAAATTTTGTTCGCCCGCATTGAAGCATAATTATATTTTGTCCATTCAATATTACGTTCGGTGCTATTGAGGTATTTTCAACGATTTCTCTCAAAATAAATTGCGCATTAAACCCACGAGAGTTATGAGCAATACAAATTATTTGACCAAAGGTAGTTTTCTCGCGTACCGTCAAACCTATTAATTGTTTAACTGGATCACCGCGAAATACATGCTCTCTTACATCACACGTATGGCATAGTATATTTATATTTTCATCATCCATGCAATCATCGCAAACCTGTTGTACAAAATATAGATTTGGAATGTGTATTTTTATCTCTGCATGTTCACGGTAAGCAGAATCTTGACGCGTCTCAAAGTCATAAAAAATAAATAAGTTTTCCTTTGGGGATTTACGATTAATCTGTGCGTTAACATTACGTCCAATGGGTTGTACATAACAGAGCTGATTTACATCATGTTTTTCGCTACATAAGTTGCACCAATTGATTCCACACTCGTGATTTGACTTGTAGATATTAATTTGTTTGCAACACATATTACAAACTTTTACTACATCGCATTTTTTTTATTATTTTTTTTTTTTTTTTGTATGACCCATCTATTTTGTGACAGTCGAAACATATTTGTCCGTAAAATTCTCGGTTACATTCTACACACTTTATAATATCTATATTAGAATTACACGATGGTGCACAAAAACACCTGTCACATTTGGCTGTGCATCTATGCTCATCTACGTATCTATAGCTTTTATTACAATGTTCACAGAAAAAAACGATTGCGTGCAGCACCGGTTAAATTTAATATTGTATCGAAATGTCGCCTTCGCGCATCGTACAAAAGTTTTATAACGTCAAAAGAATTTGAATTTAACAGGGGTCTTCCATCGTAAAAGGGCGGTTCTCCACTTCCTAGGGATAAACTATCGTATATTACAATAGCGATATTTTTTTCAACATAATACCGCTGATACATCTCTATTTCGCGCATACCACACCCGTTTGCAGAAACTACGACGTTTGCGTTAATAGTAAGAAGATTTGCGCCCTCTTTTTGCATACCACGTCTGCTATCTCTGACAATATTCCAAGTATCAATGGCTTCATTTGAAAAGAATTTTGTATACATCATAAAAGCGTCCCCGACAACTAAAGCTCTTGGCAAGCATAAATTATCGTTATTTTTTATAGATATAACCGATCTCTGAGCTAAGCTATCAACGCTCATTCTCATTCTATTGCCACCTCGTCCACCATTAGGTATATTAACAAGTGTTAATGTTCGAATAAAGCTCTCATCTATTTGAAAATCCTTATTACTCTGAGCTAATCCACTGATTAAGTTCCATTAATCATTGTAAAAAAATTATTTACTAATCGTAAAGATAACCCACCCGGGCCTCGCGAATAACTAATTCTAACCAAACTATCGAATTTATAGAACCATCCTCCGGTGGAGATCTTATTTTTAGCACAATACGTCTACCTTCTATTTTATACTTAGATATATAATGTGAATTTTGTTGGAAAATATCGAACCGATTACCAGGATGCTGGATATCCTGATCTCCTTCCTCATCGACTTCTTGATGATTCATATTATCGTCTGTTTCGCTTTTCTCGTCATCCGCCTGTTCTGTCTCCTCCTCCTCCTCCTCCTCCTCCTCCTCCTCCTCCTCCTCCTCACTGGGTTGATTATCCTCTTGTTCGTAGTCAGAGTAATCATCATCATCATTATTACTGCTTCAATTTTCCATTCTTCTTTGCCCACTACCAACTTGCATAGAAAAATCACTTTCATCGGCCTCGTAATCCTGCGATTCTGCAGAAGTATTGGTGTTCGAAGATGATGTAGATAAGGGAAAAATGGATGTAGAAGAAGAACAAGATGAATCGTCAGAGTGATTATGTTCTGAAAAAATTTATTGAATACAAAATATTTGAATACTCTATTTTACACTTTCTTATTTTTAAATTATTGGTTACTGGTGGTTCTGAAAAACTCTGATCCAGTCGATTAAGCACTTCAGGTAGATTTTCAGTGTCTAAAAGTATGGAATTTTCACCATATTTGCACGCATTGAAAAACCAACGTATTTCTCGCGCTCTTCGAACATACATGATACGCATAATATCTTGCTTCAATGAGCTGGGATACTTGGCAAAGCCTTCAAGACCACGTCGAATAACTTAAAATAATATTTGAAAAAATAAGATTTCATTTTAAGAAAGATGTACATTTAAATACAACATTATACTTACGTTGATTAATTTGGCGATCTCTGGGATTTCTCTGATTAAAGAAATGCTCGGTGACCAATCCTTCAGTGCTTATTCTTGTGTACCGCATTTCTGCGGGTTCTACTGGTCGGGCCAAAAAGTCGAGTATTTGTTGCCGTCTTTTGACACATGGATGCTGCGTGTACTCAATGATATTATCGCTTTCATTAGCTGCACGTTACATCAAGTGTTGTAGAATGTTGTTAGCAGCATCTGTTGGCTCCTTACATGTAGCGAGAAGGTGCTCAACGTTGGACGAGTATTGAGAATCCCTATTGACAGGCGCTATCGCTCAAGCATCATGGTCATTCCGCGCTCCCTCTTCCTCCATCGCCTCATTCACCTGAAGATGCACCACTGCTACCGCCGCTACTGCTGGTTGTTCCCCTTCCGCTGCTTCTCTCCTTTCGGCTTCGCTCTCCTCCTCTGCGCCTGCAACTCCTCTCCATGTACATTGGCAGCGCCCACCGCTACCATATCAGCTGGCACAAACTTTACATCAGCTGCAGCCTCCTCCGTCTCTCCTTCTTCTCCCAGCTCCCCCTCTTCACCTTCATCGGATGACGTAGCTTCAACATTTTGACTTGATGAATACTCCGTAACATCATCATCATCTTCATCAGAGGTTATGTCGGCTAATAAATTTTCTAACGCTGTAATGTAAAACAATTTTATGTTAAAAACACAGCACTTACTTATTATAATAAACATTAAATGTATTCAAGGTACTAATGCATACTATGAAAAAATATTAAAATCTTTTTTGATGTATAGAATGAATTAAAACAAATATTATTCCCGATATTTGTTATAAAAAAAGCAAGAACTATAGCGAGAAAAACAGTTGTTACAAAATCATTCTCACGGTCATAGAATATAACCGATGCATATTCTCTGATTTTATAGTTACACGATATATTACTTCAATGATAGATGAATGTGTATCGGTTACTATGTAATAATATGACAGCTGTAAGAAGTTAATATCTCTATCGCTGTAGCAGACGACTTGAAAACACTAGGCGTCATGAGTAGCAGACGACGCAATCTGCAGCAGGAGCAGACGACACTGCGTTACGAATGGATATGCACGCGCGCGCGCGCGCGTGAATAAATAGGGCTTGTAGCAAGAGCAGACGACGCTATCAGCTGTAGTAGTGTTTACCTGTCTGCCAAGTACAAGCGCTATATGATTTTTATTAACGATAACGCGATATAGTACAGAAAAATTGTAATAAAATGTACTCACCGTTATTCTCCTCGAATACTGTCATTAGCCGTGTCAGCACAGGTAAATGTGCAAAATTCAGCTGCATGCAAAATTCTGCTGCGCATTGCACAGCCAGGTTGCATTTTTTAAAAATGTGTCTATAAATCTGTGCAATTTTTCGTGGTCCACAACATCTTAAAAGACGTGAGAAGTCGCGGCACAATTGACACGCAACCATACGTTACTCACGTAGTCGCCAGCTTCTTGAACACCTCCATCTAACTACACTATTCGCTTGAAGAAGATTGCCCGCGATGCGAAGCACTACATCGCGTAAAGACTCCTCGACGACGTTATACATCTTGCGAGCTCTTGATTTAATGAAACTACTCTCATGGCTACTGAGCTTCTGAGGTCAACGTAGGGCTTATATAGCATAAAAAAAGTCCTGTTAGTGGAGGGAATATACACTCACACAGCACTATAAAACGCGAAAAATTAACATTCTGTGATAAGTTTGGGCTCAGCTTTATCATCGTTGTCAAATATCAAAATTACGTCGAACGTCTCATACACGCTAAGAGAATCGACTGATTCATAGGTATTATATTACCTATGTCTCACGGGTCAATGATACATAACAATCTGGAAGAATGATACTCTCGTCGATTCTCACACAGCACAAGACGATTAAAATCAGTGCTCTATCTCAAAGCGCTAAATAAAAAGCATTCAACATCCTGTGCAAGCGATAATCATACCGATTCTCACATAAGCAGTATCAAGTATACTGATACATTTTTTTTTCGCATAGGTATCGAGTGCAAAGACTCATGCCGCCTAGTAGATACTGAATATATCAAGTTCATGTGTAGAGCAGTCGAGAGTCAAGTTCTATCTTACAATCGTGAAAAAGTATCGAGTATCCGACGAGAAGTATTAAACGCGTATAGTTGTTTTGGCACACTAATTTATCTCTGCTTTATAGGTATCGCCTGCTTAAACTCATGGCTAGAAGTGGATACTAAAAAATATCAACTTCCTGCGAAGAGCGCTTGAGAGTCAAAGGTTATACTCTTTCGCGCTCGTAAAAAGTGCCCCGTGTCCGTCGAGCATTTCGCTGCACATCGCGGCGGCCAGCTCGTTCGGGTGTCGGGTGTACGAGTGCACGTGCGCTATAGAACAATAGTCGTCACATGTCTAAATTTTTTTCTTTCCTCCATCCTCCTCCTAGGCCCTACAGATGTCTACTTGGACTGCAGTCGTCAGTACCAAGCCGATCGTAGTCAAAGCAAGATGTCCGTGAAAAGTGCCGTATTAAAGCAGTTGGAAGAGAAATGCGCTTTCTTGACATCGCGAATGGAGCGTGCCTCGCGCCTCATTCAGCAGCACCGCAACACATACGCGAAGGTGTATGAAGACTGCGAGGAAGTGAAGAGCGCGCTTCAAGATTTACAAAATTCACCATCAGTTGTTAGTGTGTGTTTTAGTGTTATAGTGTCAGTGTGTGGCGCAAGTGCGTGCGTGCACGCGCGCGCATTTGTGTGTATGTGTGTGTGTGTGTAATTAGTAAGTAAGAGTAAGGAGTGATGTATGACAGCGTGTTCATAAGTAAAAAAGAGAGAGAACGTGTGCGTGAGAGAGCAAACGTGTGCATAAGAAAGTAGAAAAGGTTGGGTGTTAGAGAAATTGAGAGAGAGGTAAGGCGTGTGCGTGAGAGAGCGATAGTGAGAAAAAGAGAGAGAGAGAGAGACAGAGAAAGGGAGAGCATGTGCGTGAGAAAGAGAAGGAAGAGACTGTGCGTGAAGGAGAGAGGGGGTGAACGAGAGCTAGAAAGTGCGTGAGAAGGAGAGTGTGTGCGTCGGGGAGAGAAGGGAAGAGAGAGAGAGAGAGAGAGAGAGAGAGAGCTTGTGCGTGAGGGCGAGGGATAGAGAAGGAGAGAGAGGGGGGGATAGAGAATAAGCGAAAGAGCAGTGTAAGAAGGTAGCGTCCCTTACTGCGTTAGCAAACGACACGAGGTGTCACTGTGCGTTAGCAGACGACACGACACAATGCGATGATACAACGTGTCATGAAGGTGTGTATATGTGTGTGTGTGTGTGTGTGTGTGTGTGTGTGTGTGTGCTCGCGTACGTGTACGTACGTGTATGTACACAGATGTGTAATACTTGGTAACTTTGTTTATAATAATTTTAATTAAAACAGTTTTATATTCGATAAATGATTATAAGATAAGTTAGTATGAAAGGAGACAACAAATGACGCCATCATTGACGCTTCTATTTCAATATACAACAAATAATAAAAAATAATCTATCAGGTTTGTTTATACAAACAAGTAATAAACAATAATGTTAATAACTTGTTTGTATAAACAAAGATGATAGCTTATCTTATCTTCATTACTTGTTTATAATACCTTATCTTATCTTTATTACTTGTAAAGTACCGTCATTGTTTATTATTGTGGTAAAGATATCTTGTTTGTTTATGTAAACATGATATCTTTATCTTAATTACACGTGTATAAACATGACACCTTATCTTTATGACTTGTTTACATGATAAGATAAGGATGCGCCAGTGATGACGTCATTTGTTGTGTCTCCCCATAACGGCTTACTTACTACTCTTATAGTATTCAATTGTCAATATTCGACACATCCAGAATAAGTGAAATCTTCCTCAAATAATTTGTTGTGGTATGGCTATGTTCAGTAGCTGCAGTAGATGCACAAATAATATTTGTATAAATGATATTGGCTATTTATTTGCATAAACAGCGAAATATTTTTTTTAAGTAAAATGGTTCTCGGAAATTCTTTGATAATAGTGTTAAGTAAATTAGTCCCTAAAACATTCTAATAACAGTCTTCTGCAGTAACTGTTACATATATAATTTTAAAAAGAGGTATAAATAAATTTTGGTTCATTAGATCTTTCCTTTCCCTAGTGGGAATAATTGGGTGTGCCAAAGTGTGTCAAAATGTGTCGAAGTGTAACAAAGTGTGCCAAAGTTTGCCAAAGTGTGCCAAAATGTTAAAATTCGGAAATTTGCTGCACTTTGGCACACTTCGGCAGAATTTAACACATGGATTTTTAGAAAACAAACATCTCTTTCTTGACAAAGTATGGCACAGTATAGCACAGTTTGGCACGATATGGCACAGCATGGCACACTTTATTACACTTTGGCACACTATGGCACATTTTGGCACACTTTGGCACACTTTGGTACACTTTGGCACACTTCGGTACAGTGAGATATATTCCGCTGCCCGCGCGCCAAAACATTACCACGCACGATGCGGTCATATCGACGGCACGCGTGAAGCTTGAAATCCCAGTTATAGAACGTAACAATAAATAATTTAATCAGAAAAAAAAAAAAAATTCTAGCTTCAGTAAGACTTGAAGCCGGATCCTTTGAGTTAGTATGTAACACCTCGTACAGGCTCTGAATAAAAATTACGCAGCGCGAGCGTATAATAATGTATTAGTATGAATGGTTTTTGTATATAAGTATGAATGTCTGTGTGAATGTATGAATGTGAGAGTATTTTCGGCGGCACGATCCCCGCTCGCTCCAAGGCCTATATAAGGACCCGCATGACCCGTACCAGCTCATTAGCCGAAGCGCAACTTAAGCGCCTAGTCCTTGCTCTTGAGCAATTTATGCCTTGAGCAGGTAAACAACTTAGAATATTTTCGAATATTTCTATACCTATAAAATTTCAAGATAGGTAACGATGTCGCATCATAACGCGTATCCGTCCTATACTTGTAAAATTTTCGATTCTTGTCACAACTAACTTAGAACAATTTCATTACCGAATACAAACTTATAGAATTTTCGAACACGAGCTATCAGATAACGCAAGCTTAAGCGTATCTGTATATTATCTTTTTCTGTAAAATACAATTCAATCAGATAACGCAACTTAAACGCGGATCTGTTTATCTATTTATTTTTGTAAGAATCAAAGCGAATATATTTATTTGATTTATGTGATATTTAGAATATATGCAAGATATAAGCAATATTCTACTATACATTTATTTGAATATATCTACTTTTGTTATAAAAAACGAAAATCTCTTTATTGCAATAAACCCTCACTACCTGGTATCCCGGACCTGATCTACTACTATTAAAAATCATTATAAAAAATTATAAATTAAAATCATTTTGAATCTGTCGTCAAAATTACGACACAGATTAACCCATTAACGTCCAAAACAGAGAAATCGTAACTCTGTTTTTAACCGTAAATCTATCACATATTCCACGGATATATTCAAAGCAAACATACTTTTTCTTAAGTATTTTTTTCTCTACTTTCTATTTCAGGTATCAGAATTGCGTATTTTTCACTCAAAAATCCAATATGGCGACGTTTGAAAAAAAAAATGCAAAATTTCGATACTTTTTTTTTAAATCCAATTTTTTGTTGCGTTAACGTTGAGGACGGAACTTTATTTTTCAACTATGAGTGCATAAATGAGTTGTACTTAAAATTCAGTTTGGTCCCGAATCCAGAAATTCAATGTGGCGGCTAGAAAATAGTGCCTGCAGCGCAAAATTTTGCCCAAACTTTCACGAATTTTTTTTTCGAATATAATGCATTCGACGAAAAAATCAATAAGAATAAAAAGTGCTTAGAATCAATCAAGGAATATGTCTAAATTTTTTCACTGAGTTTTGAGCAACTTTTTTATTTTTGCCAATTGGCAATTTATGACAAATTGGAAAAATTCATCGAATCGTCTCGAAAAAATTCAGATATACTTCTTGGTCAATTCTAAGTTCAAAAATTTAGACATATTCCTTCATTGATTCTAAGCACTTTTTATTCTTATTGATTTTTTCGTCGAATGCATTATATTCGAGAAAAAAATTCGTGAATGTTTGGGCAAAATTTTGCGATTCAGGCGCCATTTTCTAGCCGCCATATTGATTTTCTGGATTCAGGACCAAACTGAATTTAAAGTACAACTCATTTATGCACTCGTAGTTGAAAAATAAAGTTCCGTCCTCAACGTTAACACAACAAGAAATTGTATTAAAAAAAAAAGTATCGAAATTTTGCATTTTTTTTTAAACGTCGCCATATTGGATTTTTGAGTGAAAATTTCGCAATTCTGATACCAGAAATGGAAAGTAGAGAAAAAAATACTTAAGAAAAAGTATGTTTGCTTTGAATATATCCGTGGAATATGTGATAGATTTACGGTTGAAAACAGAGTTACGATTTCTCTGTTTTGGATGTTAATGGGTTAAGTAAATGTTCACTGCTTTTCGATAATAAGATTAAAATATTTTACACTCTAGGACCGAGAAAAGTCGTGACCGTTTCAAGTAAGCTGAAGGTCTACCACTGAGCCACAAGTACTCGTTACAGTCAATACAAAAATTTAAACTCATGTACTTCAAGCAGCTTTAGATACTTACTACTTTTACAATATTAATTGACAATTGCCCATAATTGCCTTAAAGCTGCTGTCCACCGTAAATGTTGGAAAAACGTGCCGCAACAGGGGAATCCGTCGGGAATACAAGTTTTCCAGATTTCGTACAAAAATTTTCTAAGTCCTCAATTTCCGAAAAACCCACGTGTGTCAAAATGTGCCAAAGTGTGCCAAATTGTACTAAGGTATGCCAAAGTGTAATATATTTCCGAATTTGAACACTTTGGAACATTATGGCAAACTATGTCACACTGTGGCACACTTTGCACACTTTGGCACACTTTGGCACACAATCCATTTCCACTAGGGTTTATAAAGTAAATTCGACCTTACAAACATTAGAGCTCTTTTGATTATCGCTTATGATATTGGCTATTTATTTCCATAAACAGCGAAATATTTTGTGTAAGTAAAATGGTCCTCGGAAATTCTTTGATAAAAGTGTTAAGTAAATTAGTCTCTAAAACATTCTAATAAGAGTCTTTTGCAGCAACTGCAGGTACATAAATGATTTGTTCGAAGAAGTTATAAAATTAAATTGGCTTTTTAAATATTAACTTTTAATAAGTCAAATTGCCTCAAACATTAAACCTTTATTGATTATCAATAACAACAATGTGACAGATGAATATCACTTTTGAGGTATGCAGAATGGTACTGATAATTATAGTTATTAAGTGGCGCGCTAGCGCCACAAAGGCGAGTTTGAAAAGCAGACGAAGCCGCGACGCCCGCAATACTATTTACTTCTATATTGGTATCCGAGATTTTACTTTTATGAAAAACGATACTTCCCATAATTGTTTTTAAGTGATTTTTATGTATTAACACATTCGTGTGCTAATCAGTAAATTTTAATAGAAGTTGTCAAAGAAAAAAAAACGCTATCATTTATATAATATAAACAATCTTGTATATGATTTGCTCAAATCATTATCTTTTTCTCCAGTGTGAAAGGATGATGAAGTTAGCCGCCCAAGTGTGCATACTCTGCGTTCCGGAGCAGTAACAGTAACTAGCTTGCCAGGGTAGCCGATGACAAGTTTCAGGTCGTTTTCGGTGTCTTGGTATGAAAATCATTCGAGTACGGTATCTAGGTGTACAGGGTAGCCGATGACGAGGTGTAGGTGGTGCGCTCCGTGGTTTTTGGTGTCTAGGTGTAAAAGTTATTCAAGAGCGGTGTCTAGGTGTACAAGGTGGCCGATGACCAGGTCTAGGTGGTGCGATCCGTGGTTTTTGGTTTCTAGATAAATAAATCATGCGATGATGAGGTCTAGGTAGTTCGCTCCGTGGTTTTTGGTGTTTAAGTGTAAAAATCATTTGAACGCGGTGTCCAGGTGTACAGGGTGGCTGATGACGAGGTGTAGGTGGTGCGCTTTGTGGTTGTTGGTGTCTAGGTGTACAAAGTGGCTGGTGACAAGGTCTACGCTCCGTGGCTTTTTGTGTCTAGCTGTAAAAATCATTCGGAAAGAGTATCCAGGTGTAGAGGGTGGCCGATGACGAGATCCAGGTTTTTCGCCCCGTGGTTTTTAGTGCATACGTGTAAAAATCATTTAAGGAAGGTTTCTGGGGTACAAGGTATCCGATGACGACATCCACATAGTTCGCACCGTGGATTTTGGTGTCAAGGTGTAAAAGTCATTTAAACACTGTGTCCAGGTGAACAGGGTAGCCGGTTACGAGGTCTAGGCGGTCTACTTTACTTATGGAAGTGAAAACTTATGCTCAAGACTGATTTTTGTATTTTTTTGAGAAGGTAATATCAGTAACATATTGATTTACGATATTGTTGTCTGAATTATCTCAAGGACTTTTTTTCTTATTCACAATAATCCACATGATTGACAATTTGACTTGACCAGAATGAGAATTCTACTTATTCAGAATATACCGCTCAATTTTAAAAAAAAAATTCAACGTCTTATATACAAATACTATTAGTTTTTCAACAGAACTCCAATACTACCCTAAAAGTTATTAAAGGACTCTTTTACTTATTCAAAGTACTTTCCTTAGTTCACAATTCTAAAATATAACACTAACCAACAGTTCCATCCCACACGCATAAACTGTGATAGTTATTTGTTATACATTTGTTATTATAAATTAAGAGAAGTTTAATCACCAGCAGAACAATTTTACTTATCATCAGAAGTCTAATACGAAAGCTCAACAAATTTTCGAGGACGATTTTACTCAGTCTAAGTATAACGTAGAAAGACATTTTAAAACCATAACTAGGACCCTTAGTTTTAATACAGACGCATTAACAACTGGAAAGTAGTCATTTTTTATCGTTTATACTAATTGTCGATGGATACTGTAAGGTTGCATGTCGATAAATATCATCGAGAGATTGTGCGGTCTATTTTACTTATGTAATAGAAAACTCATGTTCAAGACTTATTTTTTTAATTTTTCAAGAAAGTAATATTGGTAGCCAATAGTTTTCATAGTATACATTAACAGTACGCATACTATCAAGCCTTGTAGAGGTAAACTAAGTTACCTGTGTATAACCTTGGTATGTAACAAAAAAAAAACTTGTATACTAGTACTTAAAACTAAAAAATAATTTCCTTATCAGAGCCTTACAACAACACTATCTACATTTTCTTTCCTTAAACTTTAACAAATTTAACAAATTTAAACTATTTGAAAAACTAAGTTTTGGTTTTAATCCAAAACTTAAGTTTACTTTTTGCCGCGGTTTTGCTTACATCTAATACCTTGAGCTCATTTAGTAGTGAATTTTAAGTTATAATGGCATTATTATAACTGTTTTTATCACTTACTTGTTTTTTGCTCTTTAGTACAATTAAGCTTTTTTCCCTAGTAACACTTGTAGACATTTGGAACTGAGTTTTGGGTTCATCATAATGGATTTTAAGGGATTTAAAATTAAAAGGTTGCTCTAGGTTTAATGGGCTATCTTGTATACTAAAAGTATTTTTATTTATAGTCTTAAGAATTTTTCTCTGTAAACTTTGCAATAAATCACGGTTATTTCTATAGGCACCACCCTAGGCTACTATTATATAGCTGATTATGATATGGAAGAGTGCATAGTATATCATTCCTAAAATTTCTGTTGATATAGTGTGTGATAATTTGTGAAAAATATAGACTAGATACTTTGTTTTTTTTTGTATTATATATTGGATATTTTTATCCTATTTTAGATTGAAATTTATGACAATTTTCAAGTATTTGTTATTCTCAACTCTAGCTATATTTTAATTCTGAATTTTTACGTTAATATGCCTCGGTACACTGTCGCAATAGCTTCCAAATATTATACAAACTGTTTTATCCACGTTTAGAGATAACTTACTTACCGCCAACCATTTGTATATCACAGTAAGAAAATTATTAGTATTTTTTTGCGCCTCTATCCACGTATTGCCTGTTGCTATTATTGCAGTATCATTTGCGTAAGAAAGAATCGATTCTAGTGGAATCTCCTTTAGAACATCATTTACATATAAAATAAATAGGAGTGGACCCAGTATCGTACCCTGTGGATCACCCATACTTATTAGTAAACTATCACTTTCTATACCGTCAATTTTAACAGTTTGAAATCTATTATTCAAATAGCTTCGGAGAAGATCCAACGCCTGTCCTCTAATACCAATACAATACAGTTTATCTATTAACAACTTATGGTCGACTGTATCAAAAGCTTTAGCCAAGTCGAGAAAAATGACTATTGTTGGTATCGATTTATCTTGTTCAAATATTGTACAATGTTTGAGTGATATAGTTTAAGGCATTTTTTGAACCAATATTTTTCATAAAACCAAATTGGTGTTTGGAGATTATGTGATTATTTTGAATAAAATCATATAGCCTATTATAGATAGTTCTTTCAAAAATTTTAGCTACATTAGATATGAGTGAGATAGGCCTATAATTAGTAATGTTATGTTTTTCCCCTGCTTTATATATTGTTGCGATCTTGGCCTTTTTTAGTGCATCTGGCCATATAAATTTCTCAATGCACAAATTAAAAATATGCCTTAAGGATACTGCTATATAATTACAAATCACTTTTAAGGAATTATCATTTATTTTGTCCACTCAACCATTTTTTATTTTTAATGTATTGATTATGTTTTCTCCTTCATTCGTGTTTGTAAGTTTTATAAAATGAATTATGCATTACTATCCGGTAGGTTCAATTCAGCATTATTGGGTTGCACAATATCATTACTCAATTTCTAACCGATCTCACAGGAAAACTTGTTCATGTTTCTAGCTATCTCAACTTTCTCTGTAACTTTATTATCATATATCTTTATATAACTTATAGATTCATCAGATCTTTTTTGCCAAGTTTATTGTTTATGATTTCTCAAAGTTTTATGGGGTTATTTACATTTCTTTCGACTACTTTTTTATCTTATCTAAATTTGATGTCTTTCATAACTTTCTCTAAGATTTTAGAATAGGTTCTGTATTCAGCTTTAAGTTGTTCATTATTGATATTTAACTTCTAAAAGTTATATAAGAATTCTTTGGTTTGGCATGATTTAATTATTGCATCAGTAATCCAATTTTTCTTCCCCAACTGTTTAAGCTTTCTTTGATTTATTTTGGATAACTCTATACATTGTTTAATCTGATACAATAATTAATCTGTTAACAAATTAGGATCCTGCATTGTAATAATTTTATTCCAGTTTCTTGTTTCAGCACTATTTATTAATTTTTTTTTAATTTAAAACTATTGTTGGTTTGTTATGTACTATTATAGCATTGACTACTTTAGTCAACCATTTAAGTCACACGTATCGTAATGTAGTATTTTCATTGTATTGAAAGCAATAAATTTTGGGTAGTGGTCTGTTATAGATAGCTTGAATTTATAAGTAATTGTATTTAAGTTATCAGTTTTTATAAAAATATTATCAATGCAAGATACCTATGGGATGTCCACAGGTGGCCTCGTTATTTCAACGAATCCAGCAATATATCTTTTATCAAAGAAATTACACAGGAATTCTTGGCTCACATGATTGCATTCAAAAATATCAATATTGAAATCTCCTATGACTAAGTGATTTTTAATATTCGTCTTTTTTATCAAATATTTATTTAAATCTTATAAATACTAATATGAACTTAGTCTTAAGTATACTATGAGATCTGTACATGGATGAGACCTTAATATTGCTATTATTATTTGAGTTAATTTTTGTATTTAAAATTCTAATCCTACCCTGATGAATAATTTCTGTGCTCTGAACAAAGTTTCTATTTATGAATACTATAACTCCGTCATTCCTATTAATCTTATTATTGTTGTAGTAAGACTAGTATTCATAGTTGCTTCGGATCAGTTAAAAAAATTTATGATTCGCCTGCTCGAATGTTTCAGAAAGAACAACAACAAACGGCTTAACGATCAAACTTTCAAAAAATATTTTTACCTTGTCAAAATTTGTATTTATGCTTTTTACATTTAAGTGCATAATAATATCGTTTTTATTGCTTATCGCCTTGTTTAGATCGCTAATACCACTGTATATTTTTTCTTTTTGTATTGAATCGTTTTGAATTATATCTAAATAATCAAAAGTATCCATTTTATGAATTTAAATTTCACTGCTTCTTAACCTTGTACTTTTCGCTGGAGCAACTTGTTGTGTGTTCGAGTCATCTTTGATTGTTGAAGTTGTTACTGCTTGGCTGCCTCACTCCAATCTTGTTTATGTTTTATAGATTTAGGTGGTTCTTGTAATGGCTCTTTCCTTGTGTTGTCTGTGGATGGGTTATGTGTCTCTGTTGTAGTATCAAGTTCTTGCAGCACAGCATGCAGGCAGACTCACACGAGATTCGAAAGGCTGCGTTGATATGGAGTCTGGAAATCTTAAGAATGGCAGATTGGATGGACCGCGAGATATAAATTTAACGTCAAAAGTATAAAAACGTCATCATCATAAATGTTGTGATCCTCTTTATGGATAGATATTATAATATTTACATGAGTATTGATGTTAATGCATCAGCAAATCATAATTTTTTTCGAAAATATGCTTGTAAATTTCATAAACTCAAAATGGCGGGGGTCGCAAGATATTCATATTGACATTCAATCTTGGATTCATAATATTTTACTCACATATTTGTCTAAAACTGAATGCTGTTTTTTAAAATAATACAAAAACTTTTTCTAAGTTGTATCACAACATTTATGATAATGACTTCTTTATACTTTCGACGTTCAATTTAAATCTCGAGGTCTCTCCGATCTGTCATTCTTAAGATTGCCAGATTTGATGTCTGTGTAATTTAATTTTCATAATCTGAATTACGTTCTGGTAAGTTAAGAATGAAAATGTATCAGGATAATACAAAAGATGAACTAAGAGATAATAAAATTAAATACAATAATTGTAAACTTTCTATCGTTAATCAATTAACATTAATAATGCAATAATTATTTTTATTTTATAAATATACCAATTCTGCCAAATTATTAAGCACAAAAAGATAGTATACTACAAATGTACAAAGTATTACACGTGAAATACACATATAATCATATGTATTACGCATTAAAATGTTTTTATAGTATGAACAAATCATGCTTTAATTAACCATGTATTTTAGTATGTCAATTATAATTATTTTTATCCGTAAATCTTTTGAGACAAATTAAGCATTTGTACTTTTATTAATACTATGCGCTCACATGTAAGTCATGAAATATTGTTTATATTTAAATATTTTTTAGTAGATTTTACATTTATAAATTAGCCATTTATATGCACATTCATATGATCAACACTTTTTCAAATAATTTTTTTTATAAAAATTTTATAATACATAAATTTTGTATGTCCTGTATGAGCATCGATATGATTTTGTAATTATAAAAAGTATATGAATTAAAAGAATTATATAAACTTAATAATTCTTTCTATATATCTTAAACAACAAACTTCTATACTTAAATGTCCTTTGCGCCGTTTTTCACGACGGTTCTGACGTCAAAGGAGACTATATAGTGGACTGCGCATGCGCCTGCTGAGTAAAGCCAAATTTCACTGTGCAAGTTTGAATAGTATAATTTTCTTGTAGAAAAAATTAATAAATATATTTTTTACCATCGCATAATTTGTAAATTATTTATAAATTGTTGCTGCTAAGCGAGTTAACGAAAATCATTCGGATGATATAAAAAAATTATTTTGTAATTGTAAAATTATTTTTTTTTAGTTTGTAGAAGTATACTTCTTTCTATAAGATCTCCAACGGTGGAAAACTGTCTATTATTGTTTTACTGAATGCATAATAAGGATGGTTTCTAATAATTCATTTAGTTCTTTAAACTCACTTATTCACCTTCAACATAATGAATGTAATACTCTCTCTCTCTCTCTCTCTCTCTCTCTCTCTCTCTCTCTCTCTCTC
>QLSS01000212.1:17818-55670 GCA_024372645.1 Trichomalopsis sarcophagae | reverse complement strand
ATATATGTACAACATATTGTACAAAAATAAAAATTAATTAATCTAATCTAATCTAATCTCTCTCTCTCTCTCTCTCTCTCTCTCTTTGTCCTTGTCGCGGTACAGCGGTACTCATACTGCTACGAGTTAGCCGCAGTGCTTAATGCGTTACAACCTGTATAAACATTTAAACAGTTAAACAGTATAGAAGAGCATACTACTAATTTTAAGATGACAAGCTTGATGAAATAGATTTTCGTAACAAAAAATAAAAATAACAATTTTTCGTATTCACCAAATAAAGACTGCGTGAGTAAGATTTCCACCAATACCGCTGTTTTTTCCTAAAAGGACCCCGAAAGAATCAAATGGGAGAGTAGGTCTGTATGAAATGGGATGAAAGTGTCACGTCGTGCGATTTTTTCTTTTTTTCAAAATTTTTAAATTTAAATGTATAAGTGCGTACGTGACGCACTTCCAAAGCAAATTCGAAAATGCGGGCCTGAAGAGAGAAAGCGAGGGACAGATAGCCTTATCGTAAATCTCTTGAGCTTGCGCGCATCGACGAGAAGCATCAGCGGATGCATTAAAATAGCGATAATAAAGTTTTTCTGCGCATTGATCAGCAGGAGAAATTTTTCGGCGCGTCGGACTAAGCGCAATTTTATGTCGAGCAGCTATGTTTGCTTAAGCTATCCGCAGCGTCTAGAGCGAACGCAATTAAGACGGCCTCGGACCTTTTTTTTATTGCAGGGACAGTTTCGAAAAGTACGCACGCTTGCAGCTGTGTACTGATCCCGGAATTTTCCGCTGTTTGTCAAAGTATGAAAACTTATTTTGTTAAAATTCGAAATATTTATTTAGAATTATTTTACATCAAACTATTGTATAAACTATGCATTATTCGAATTGCATACGTTCGCTTTTAGCAACAATTTTAGTGGGATAGTTCTACATAAATATATATAAATGCATAGTTTGTTTGTAGCTTATAGTATAGTTAAAGTTTTTACAGACAACAAACTGATAACGCGATTTATTTATTTATTATTTGGCACTAAACTGTATATTTATATTTATTTATACAGTTCGCTTCTTGTGCATAATTTATGAATGGATCAAATGTCTATTTGTTTATTTTAATTTTATCTTATATTTTATTGTAATAGTCGGTCGGTGTGAAGCTACGGTTGTTATAACGATGCATTACGAATTTACTAAGTTTTGAAAATAATAAAGTAGCTAATATAAATATTGAAGCTGCAGACAGATGAAATGTATAATTTTTCGTTAGTAAATTCAATAATAAACTCATTTATTTATAATTTTTCTGAAGACTAGTGCTCATAAGGGTTTTATTATTAAGTTTAGTTATAGTTATTTGGTATCGGTTTGTAGAGAATTTTACAAGCATTAAAATTATAACATTGATTATTTCATACAATATTTTATTTAACTTTTATTTACAATAAATAGAATGCTTGGAAAATTCGACACAAATTGACGCACGCGTCGGTAGCGGTATTTGCGAGAACCACGGTTGTAGAGGAGAGGGCGTAGGCGGACCGAAGGGCCTGACCTACGATACGTAGGAGGAGAGATGCGGAAAATCGGCGTAAGTGAGGGAAAGCTAAAATATAACGGTTCTCTTACTCGCTAATTTTCGGCATCTAGGCGGAACGAGACCCCGATATCATCGAGGAGGGATGATTTTAGACCCTTCGTGCTGCCGAACATCAGTCCAGCACATCACTCCGGTCCCGGCTCTAAGTAAGCTCGGTAGCTACTCGCGCTTGTACGCGATAATTAGATTCTTGCGCTAAGTACGCAACATAAGTTTTGTACGCTTAAAGTTGTGTTTAATATATTAATTTTCTTAAATAGTGTGTACGGTGTTTCATTTGTTCAGTCCATTCGCCATTCTACGAGTTCCATCCGGCAGCAGTAGCCGAACAACATATAACAGAGTAAGTAAATTATAATTAGATGTCCTAACTTTCCTAAGATCGTTCCTAAAACTATCGCTAGAATAAATGAACCGATAATACCGGGTCATTTATTCCCCTTTCTCTCACTCTTCTAGAATCTAAAATCCGAATAACTCCGGGTTACTTTCTAGAAGATTTCTTTTCATTTCTATTCCTTATTACAAAAAAATAAATCATTCAAAGTACCCAGCTATTGTACGAAAGTACAATGCAGTGCAGGCTAAAGGTGTAATTTATTTTATATAAGAGCTGTAGCATCGTTGGATGTTACAAAAGTGTATCTGACTTGTAGCTTATTATCTCCTGAACAAAAAAGTCAGGGGGCCCATGGGCCCAAGTCTTGAAAATGAGGCGATTTTAAGTAAATAATGATTTAAAACGCTGGTTTTGGTCAAGGTTAGGAAGACCGAGCGCGCAACTTCAGATGGTTGTTGAGCGTAACAAGTTATTGTTTACATAACCCAATTCCAATTGCATTGGCATTATTTTACGTGGCAGCAAAGGGTCGTGCGGAGGACGTCAATTCCCGCCGACGGCAACGACAGCGGTAATTTGCATTATGTTTCCCCGGGCTCGTGCAGCCACGTCTTTGACCCCGTCGTCAGAGTGCTGCTGTGCCAATATAACAAGAATTCAAGGAAGTAAGACAGAATTTTGTTACTTCTTTGGTCACTTGCTGAAAGTGAATTTTTGTCTAAGTAATAAGTTTAATAGACCACCGAGAGACACTTTGAAAGCTAGCATACCTCCAAGAGTGTTTGTCGACGATCGAAGATCGCTCCGAGAGTATTTATCGACTATTGCAGATACATCCAAAAGTATTTATCGACGATCGATAATCATTCCGATAGTATTGCTCGACCACAGAGAGCTTGACCTGTAGATCGAGCTCTTGCATATTTTAGTTACAAAAATGTTTAAGCTACACACGCGTCAGCCAATTTCGCTAATATTTATTTCTCGTCTATATAGCAATGTTTTACGTTGGCGGTCAAGAGGTGTGTGAAACGATGGCGGTTATACACATTTAATTTCCCCGAACTCGTGCAGTCGCGTCGTCGGAGTGCTGCAGTCGTTGACGATATAGCGAAAAGTCGAGGAAGTAAGACAGAATTTTTGATTTTGACACTTCGAAATCTATCTCTCGTCAATTGACAATATTTCCGAGAGTGTTTGTCGACAATCAAAGATCCCTCCAAGACTATTACTCGACGATCGAAAGTACCTCCAAGAGTATTTGTCGACAATCGAAGATCGCTCCGAGAGTATTGCGGTTTCGTATTCATTCAGTATAATGAACATTTTCGAACTAACTTTTTTAAATGACCGTGTGTATTCGCTGTCTCTTCGAACGTCGCTATAAATACTTAAGAGATCTTTAAAAAATTAATATCTGTTCAAAGTTGGCGTTTCCATAGTAACTACATATTTCATTTAACGGTGTTTAGAACCATTATCACGTAAAAAATCAACAATATACGGACACTACAAGTCGATAACTTATAATTAGTTCAGATTTTTTTATAATTATGTATTCAATTTTAATACGTGTTCAGACAATTATAACTGTATTAGTGTTCGTAAACGAATAATAACTTTCTAAATGATACAGTGGTCTTTAATTTTATAGAATAAATACACTTATAAAATGTGCAATAGAATAGCAGTTTGTTATAAATCAAATTAAAATATATTTTAGCGTAATGAAACAAGTCTTGAGTTACGATTGACTAAAATAATGAAAAACAAGCTAATTGTGGAAGTTACATATTTTTTTTCTTATGAATAATTACAGTAATATTTAGCACACACCAAAATATAAAGCGAAATGACACAGGTCACATAGGCAAAGATTTCTGAAGCCGCCTAACCTATTTTCTAACCAGGACGAATCATTGCACTATTGTATACACATTCTGCGGTCAGTATACATATGACATAGTATGTCCGAATGCAGGTGTGTTCGGTGGTTTTACGTGTTAGAATCAGTGTTGGGACACATACGGGTCGCTTGCCCACGAGCGGGTCGATTTCCTACGAGGGGGCAGCCTGTACACGAGGGTACCCGCACGCACTTGAGGATACCCACGCGTAACCCACACACCGTGAAGATAGCCGTTGGTGCACGAGTGGAGCAACAAGGCTCTCGAGCCTCGCTAGCGTCGCCATCAGGCATCAGCGTACGAGGCCAATACCCAGCTAAGCAAGCGCATGGGGGTAGCACCTAACGGACGAAGTGATAACGTGCATCGGTGGAAGTTTGACATCACATCTCGTGCTTTCACTAATAACACACGCTCATAGGCGCTGCTATTTACCATAGTAAAATTTACCGAGATCGAGATGGCTTGTAGTCTCAGAGGCAAGACCTTACTTGCTGGTGCATCTTCGCCAATCTTTAACTTTTCTAATGCATTTGCCCGTGCCCAGACCGAAATTTAAATACCCCAGCGCACTCACTACTATGAAAGCACCATAACACAATAACCACGAATACAACTGTGAGTTATTGGAATCGAGGATCACTAATGCTGGTATTTAGGTATATAGTGCGCACCGCAATTTATCTCTAGATATAATTCTAGGTGGAGCTGTAGAAGCTTACTCAGACTAATATGTTGAAAATGCAAATATATATATAAAAATCAGCTTACCTAGCCAGCTAAGGTGCTCTGTTGTCTCAAGTTTTTTTTTAAACGAATCCACTTGCCTTTTAAGCTCCATAAGCGCTAAACATGGAGCTGTGCACATAGCTTTTTTGTGATCATATAGCTCTTGCTCGAGAGTCATTAACCTTTTTTCTAAAGCATGAAATTGATTTGTCTCCATCATCTCCAACGGGGCTGGATGAAAACATACTACCTGTAAAGTAAAGAAAAAAATATACAATTATTTATACAAATATATATTATTTTAATTTATTTTCAAATATATTAATAATTTTCTTAGTTAATATATAGTTCATTTGCAAAAAAATGAGAATTTGCTGGAAAAATAATAATTTCTTAATGTCCTAATGGAAAGTACGTTGTTTCCTCGTCATTTTCGATGGCGAAAGAACGACTTTCTGTGCGACTGCTATGGGTACCAGGGCATACTGGTATCAGAGGCAATGAAATTGCCGACAGACTCGCAGCTCTGGGGGCTAAAAATCCCCCCATAGGACCGGAGCCTTTCGCGGGAGCCGCAAGGAGCTTGCTAGGAGGTGTGGTCCGAGAATGGGTTAGGAAAGAAAGCGCCAGAGACTGGCGAGACGCAGGTGGATGCAGACAAGCCAGGGCGCTTGTTGGACAGGAGGTCAACGCCGAATGGACTGTATGTACTGTTGGAAACTGCAGGAAGGACTCTGGACTCCTGATACAGATCGTGACAGGACATATTCGTCTAAGATATCATGGTCTGAGGACGGGGAAGGAGAATGAGGGCTTCTGTAGATGGTGTGGGGGGAGGGACGAAACGCCCATTCACATACTGACGGAGTGCCCAAAATTTGCCTACCTTAGACACCTGTACCTGGGGGATCACTTCCCCACGTGCAAGGACATCGGTGCAACCTGCTCGGGGGCCATACTAGCCTTCTGGAGGCAGGCTGGCCTACCCGCGTAGGGCACTGCTTCATTAGGGGGCGATACAATGGGTTTTTACCTAAGTGTCCGGGACCTCCCTAGGGAGGCCCAACTCACCTTTTAATAATAATAATAATAATAAACCCGAAAACGGTAAGGAGAGAGGGCGGTTCGGGATAATAGAGACACGTGGTTTATCAGACAAAACTTTATATTCTTAATAAATTCTTACAACGTATAATCGACTCGTACAAATTACTAAGATAATCCGTGGACAAAAACAACCCGTACACGAAAGATACCCCGCGTGACTCACTGACTTTTCGTCTCTTACTCACTCACACAACTTACGTCGCTCGCGAATTCCGCAAATGCCGACGACTTATCCTACAATCGCCCAAACACCTTACGCCTCGTGCATTCAGGTGTCGGCGCCAAGTATTACCTACGTGTTCACACAATAATGCATACACGGCGGCGGGCCGCCTCGGCCCAGGGCGCCAGGCATATGGATGCCGAGGATCCCGCGATCCCCTTTCCGTGAGAGCGCCACCGTGTGTTGGGGCCCGGCGGCGCGGGAGTTGAGCTCGGCTAGCTCCAGGAGCGGGTAGAGTATCGATCAGGATCGTGGGTTATAAAACTCATTAAAGCTTGCTGCGGGTATGATATGTCGTATTTATTTCTCACTTATTCTTTTAACAACCAACGGCAACCCGCCGAGAACCTACGGCCTCTACAACCCAGAGGCACTACGCTGACTTAATTAATCATTAAGCGGTGCGCCGCACCGCCTGTCGAGGTCATCGTGATGGGAAGCGAGCCTGCACACGCGGCCCCGCAACAAATTTTAGAAAGTCTTATCTCCTTCCGGGGAGATCACTCGCGCCCACCGAACAATCGACGCCGACGCCACGCTCGTCAGCGCGCCGCCCGCCGACTTGCCGGCGCGGGCGAGTACCCGCCTCGCCTCTCTGGTCGTCTACCGGCCCCGACAACCAGCGCGTCCGTCGCGGCGTACTCTCGCGAGCTATGCGATTCCCCGACCCATCAAACGCTTATTTTTCCATATACCGCAATCGTGCAAGCCCGCTCCCTCATTTTACTTCCCGAAAAACATTCGCGACATGTCGACTCCGACACGGCCGCACGACGGCACCCAGTGCTCACTCATACTTTACGCACACGCTCGTGCGTCCTAATAATCGCTTAAAGATACTCTGACAAAGGACTAACTTAACCTAATCGCTAATTTATGTACTAACGGTAGCTCGGTAGTATACAGTAATCGGTAGCTGGTTGGAGAGGCGGGAGGGACGAGGGAAACGATAGCGGGGAGGTGTGATACGGGAGGAGAACGATAGCGAGGAGATATACGCCCTACCTGGGCAACGATAGCGAGGACTTGTGCGAGAGCGGGGCATGGTAGAAGCAAACGGTAGCTTGAGTGAGGGATAACGGTAGCGTCCAGGGAAGGATAGCGAAAGCGATCGAGAGCTAGGGCGTGGGACAGGCAAACGGTAACTTGCATGAAAGACAACGGTAGCTTCAATGGAGCGATAGCGGACACGAATCGAGAGCTAGGGCGTGGGACAGGCAGGCGGTAGCTTGAATGAAGGACAACGGTAGCGTCAGGGAAACGATAGCGAGGGCGATCGAGAGCTTTACATCAATCGCAACCGGCGACGAGTCCTCACGGCACTCGGCTCGCCGCCATTGCCGCGTTCGTCGAGATACATCGCGTCACACTAATCACGTCGCGTCGCGTTCACCCGAGGCACAGCCGCACTAGTTAATTCGCACACTATTACACTGTTACTTACTTGCTACGATAACGAAGGTGAAGGCGAGCTGCAATGGCGCACGGATGCGGGTGATTCGAGGCCGATCGAGAGCTGAGGAGAGAGTTTAGGCGTCCTATCGGTCGAAGCCATCGGAGCGAAAAGAGAGCGAGCTCTCCTCATGTGGCAACACATGGCCGCGGGGCCAGCGCTGCGCGCGCTCCCCACGCGAACTACTCCCCCCTCTACGCGCCTGCTCGTGGCTCGACCTGCCACGTCGCGCGGTTGTCGGTGCCTCGCGGCGCAAATTCTCGCTTGGAACGTGTAGTCGAACTACCACGTTACAAACTATACACTTCCATCATAATCGTGAAAATCCTTAATTCTACACTTAGCTTATAACTCGAGAATATAACCCGTATAGACGAGATAATCCTTTATTCGACGGAACACAGTACAAAGAGATAAAGAGATAAATACAGCGATCCGGAGGTAATTAATGAGTACGTAAGATAACCTTTTCGTTCGCGAAACCAAACGTAGAACTGTCGTTCACCCGCAAGACGGATACGGTCGGAGAAACCGAAAAACAGTTCATTGACCTTAAATCCTTCAAGCTGGAACACCGGGAGATGTTAAAGTCGAGGCACGTCCGTTCGGGAGCAGACGGGGCAGGCGAGTGCCGGCTTAAGCGCTCGCGGCACTCGGCTGCCACTCTGCTCTTCCTAGCCGCCGTACGTGCGCGCGTTGATTGGTCAACGCATCGCGGCCCAACGGCCCGCTCGCTCGCAACACTATATTCGCGGATACCATGTCGAAGTATATAGACAGGAAATTAGAATTCTCGTAGCATACACCCAGGATTTCACCCCCAGACAACCGAGATAACTCTCAACTGCGGAACCCGTAGTGACTCCCAATGCCCTGTCGTCAAGGCCCTTGACTCGGGCGGTATCTGTCACTACGAAAGCGAGACACTGTAGTTCTTGTTCCTGGCGTTCATGCGGATGAGCTGCCATCATGCTGGTCCTGCTGCATCAGACAGGAGCAGCATGATGGTAGGACCTCATGCTGGTCATCTCACGTAGGACCCCACGAAGGGCTCCGGTCTTACGGTGCGCGGGGCCGACTTGAACGCACTGTCGAGGTGAAAGGTCGCTGCTGCCGCGCCAACATTACTTGTCGTCTCCTCGCATCTCTCGCTCACGAGTCGGCGACGTGCGTTATCCTTTTCGTCGCAGCCACTGCTCCTCTCTCGTCGTTCACTAAAAAATAAACGACGCACTTAGACACGTTAACTCTCTCATTCACACTGATAGCCTTAAGGTGCGGTTCTGGTGAATTTTCTAACTTTTTTATATTATAGTCTCATTTTCTTAAACTGTGTACTCATATTCGGTATAAAAAAAAAAGATTTGTAAATTTTGAGCCAAGTATATAGTATATTTTTCAATTTATTGCAAATAGATAGTTAAAAATTGGGCTTACTTGCAAAGGTCTATTGCGCACTCCTTTTCAACTAAAACCAAAATTCTTACGGCCAAGAAGAAACGTAGAAGACAATTATAAAATGAAGAAAAACTGCTTTGAACTATGAAAACACTGTTGTCTTTACTTATAAATAGTTATTATCTGTTGTATTCATTTTTTATCTATTTTTTAAATTGTAAAATTTTACACCTGAAAAAAAATCTAACAGAAGTATCTAGCAAACTAAATAAAACTAAAGAGAACGAAAGATTACTGTTATCTGTGTCTCAATTCCGAAAATTTTCTGCAGTTCATAACGTTTTTTTTTTCAATTGTTTTCCTTTCTCTTTTTCGTTAGGGATTAAAAATATCGTTATCATTCAATATAAAAGTAAATATCGTATTTTGTATTCTGTTACAATGCCGCTACCCGAAGCTGGTCTTGGGCATTGTCGTCCAGATCGGACGGGTGGGTGCCTATCACCACTACACAGCGCGTCCTAAGGTTGCAGATAGAGGAACAGCCCCTGAGAAAGAGGTTAGCTGCGAATAAATTGAATAAGCAGCCGCGGACAGCCGATAGGAACAGGCATGGGTGTGATGAGCCCACACTGTCGAACGCATTCATCTAGAAACACTACGCAAGCACCACAACAAAAAACACTTCACATTATCTCTTATCTCTCAATCTATCTCTTTCATCACAAATACAAAAATTTGCAAAAATCCTGCTGCCGAGGAGGATGCGGAAGCGATGACAACTGCCCCGAAAGGGGATGTGTAGAATGATTCGTCACCTGGTCTTACGCGGTAACGATGCTAGCGAAGGCGCGCTACCTTGCAGGGGGGCGCTAGGATGCGAGAATGAAACCGTAGTGTGTCTGACGAGTTGACACTATCCTCGTCAAAGTCGGAAAGCTCTCATACTTAGTTCTAGACAGATATGGGGGTTATCACCTCTAGAACGGAGGACTCACCTACGATCGAAACAGGATCCAATGCGCGCGGGTTTAACATACTATCACGGCTCAAAAAAATCAAAACCAAACTAAAAGGGACTCAAGGGTCGAAACTTGGAACGTTCGCAGTCTAAACAGAGCAGGCGCGTTTAAAAAACTCGTAAAGGAAGCTGATAGGTACAGTCTAGATTTGGTAGCAATACAGGAATCGCGGTGGCCAAATGGCGGAGTACTAGCATGGGGTAACTTCACGTACCTGTATGGGGCAGGCAGCGGGGGATCTCTAGGCACCGGATTTCTCGTAAGCAAAAGCATCATACATTCGGTTAAAAGTTTCAAATCCGTCAATGATAGGCTCTCGTACATCATTATCGAAGGTGAATGGTATAGATATGTATTTATTAATGTACACCGTCCTACGGAGGACAAAGAAGAAGAAGCTAAGGATCTCTATTACGAAACTTTAGAGCAGGTATTCGATTAGTTCGCGTCTTACGACACAAGAATAGTATTAGGCGATTTCAATACTAAAATAGGTAGGGAGGAAATGTTTAGGCCTACTATAGGGAAGGAAAGCCTGCACAAAGCCAGCAATGATAACGGTATTAGGATCATAAATTTCGCGGCGGCAAAAGATCTTATAATCAAAACTACGTGTTTTAAGCACAAGGACATACACAAGGTAACGTGAACATCGCCGGACGGGGCCACACAGAACCAAATTGATCATTTTGTCATTGAAAAAAGATGTCATACTAACGTTCTCGACGTAAGGGCTTATAGAGGGGCAGATAGCGACTCGGACCACTTCCTAGTAGTAGCCAAATTAAGAGCTAGATTAGTAGCGAATCAAAATAGTAAGCGAACAAGCAAGGTAGAAAGCTTCGATATTGAGAAGCTACAATATAGAACAGAGCGAATTAGGCACCAGACATAAATTAATAACAGGTTTCAGGCATTTGAAGAAACAAACACATCGCCGGAGGGGAATGACGAACCGAATAGCTTATGGGGGGACATCGAAAATACAGTAAAAGAGGCCGCGAACAAAGTACTGGGTAAAAAGAAAAAGCCAAAGAGCAAATCAAAAAGACTAAATTAGATAGCTTACACAACAGAAGCGATAGGACCATAGAAGAGTATTCTAACGTAAGGAAACATACGGGCGCGATCTACAGAAATAAGAAGCGGGAGTATCAAAAGAAACTTATTAGGAGAATAGAAACTAAGAGTAAGGAAAATAATCCCCGCGAAATGCACAAAGGGATTAAACGAAAACGGGAACCTCGTAACAAATAACAACGAATTACTGTCGCTGTGGAAAAATTATTTCGATAAATTATTAAACGTGCACGAAAATAGCGAAGAATTAGGGGACGAAATTCACACTGCTGAACTCCATGTGGAGAAACCGAGCTACCAAGAAGTAGAGGCCGCGATTAAAAAACTAAAAAACAACAAAGCCGCGGGAAATGACTCTATACCAGCCGAGCTACTCAAATATGGGGGCGTCGAGCTCACTTTTAAAATCTATAAACTAGTATGTGCCATCTGGAAAAATGAAACAATGCCGGAAAACTGGAAAGAATCCATCATCATACCGATTTTTAAAAAGGGAGATAAGACAGACTGCAATAACTATAGGGGTATCTCACTTTTAGCAAGCTAGACTCACCCCATTCGCGGAAGATATAGTAGGAGATTATCAGTGCAGATTTCGGCGCAACAGATCGACGAGCGATCAAATGTTTACCATAAGACAGTTGTTAGAGAAAAAGTGGGAATTTTGCGAAACCATGCACCAACTATTTGTAGACTTTAAAAAAGCGTACGACTCTATCAAGCGAAGCAAAATGTATCAAATTCTAGTACTTCTCGGTGTGCCAAAAAAAAACTGGTGAGATTAATTCAAATATGTCTGGACGGAAGCACGGGAAAGATCCGAGTAGGCGGTAATGTATCAGAACCCTTTACGATACACGATGGCTCAAAACAAGGGGATGGGCTCTCTACGGTGCTGTTCAATTTAACGTTAGAGTATGTCGTTAGAAAAATGCAGGTTAGCCAGCTGGGCGCAACGCTTAATGGAACAACGCAGAAACTAGGCTACGCAGATGATTTGGAGATACTGGGGGATTGTAGGAAAACGGTAACAAGAAACGCGGAAATCCTCATAAAAGCGGCGGAGTATACAGAGTTAGAAGTGAGTGAATCAAAGACAAAGTACATGATTGTGGATAAGCTAGGCATCTGCAGAGGGGAGAAAGATCTCAGAGTTGGGAATTTTACTTTTGAAAAGGTTAGCGAATTCAGATATCTGGGTACGACCATAACTGATAGAAACGAGATTAATGTCGAAATAAATAAGAGACTCCATTCGGGTAATGCTTGCTTCTACGCCGTGAGCTATTTACTTAAGTCGAGGCTGTTGTCGTTAAACGTTAAAATAAGAATATACAGAACAATAATACTGCCGGTGGTTCTGTACGGGTGCGAAACGTGGGCTCTCACTAAGCAGGCGGACAACCGTTTTAGAGTATTTGAAAATAAAGTCTTGCGAAAAATATACGGGCCGAAGAAAGATGAGAAAACCGGGGAATGGAGGAGACTTCACAATGATGACTTACATAATCTGTACGCGTCACCAAATATTAACAGAATAATAAAATCACGCAGATTGGGATGGGCAGGGCACGTAGCGAGAATGGGAGACGACCGTACGGCAGCGCGAGTCATGAAGGGCAGGCCGATGGTAACGCGACCTCTAGGTGGACCTAGACGTAGATGGGAGGACAGGTGGGTGTTGATCGGAGAGGTGCATACTGGGTGGGGTTGACACAAGATAGGGCAACGTGGAAGACTTGCGTAGATAAGGCGATGAACTCTCGAGTTCCAAATGACACTTAAAAAAAAAAAAATCGTATTTTGTATTACATTTTAGTACAGAATACAAATGTTATGATTGTAATAATCTCACAATTTACATTATTTTATAAATGTAAATAAAAGAAATGTTTAATTAATATTATTTTTTTGTTAGATTTTCTTAATATAATTAATATCGTCATCAAATAATTACGAAGAGTTTAAGAACATTTTTTAATATTCAAAATTTATGTCTATTTTATTCTATAATTTTAAAGCCAGTCCTGTGTACTAGTAGCTACCCTGGTAGCAAATGTCCGATAAGTTCTGGCCCGATTTCTAGCGACTCGGTAGAAATAAAACTGAGAATCTGTCGCGAAATATGCTTAGTTTCTACGCTGATATCCGAGTAGCAGAAATTTTCTTAAATTTTTGCGCATGCGTGTACGGTTTAGGCCAGGCACAGTTATACTAGAAGTATATGACGCGTATTGTAGAGGTTGTCTGCTATGTTATACAGCAGAATAGCATAGCAGACAGAACTACAGTTCTCACAGTTTCAGTCAATGTTAGATGATGAATATTTAACCTATTAATTCATCTAGAATAATTTTGAAGGGAAAATATGAGTTTCAAAGTACTCATTAAGAGTGAAAACCTAACCCTACACATGCATGCTCTCACACATGACAGTATGCACAGCATAGCGTACTAACTGACATTGTATTATTCAAGTACAATTTTTGTGTAAAAAGTGTCATCGATGCACTCAAAGTCACCAATGATGAGGTTTCCACAGGTATTTCAATCTCATCAATATGTGATCTCACCAATAAATCTCTCATAATCATGTTAAATCCATGATATTGAAGTTTGATATCTGTTTTTTTTTTATATATCAAGACTCGTTAAATTATTTAGTAACATCCTGATATCTTAGTTTTCACTTAATAGTCTTGGTTCGGCTTTTTACACTGAACACTATGGCTCTGGCGGCAAAAAATACAGGTGGGTCTATACGAGAAAGTTGAGTTCATGATATCTAGAATGAATCCAACTTAATATACTGTTTCAACATGCCAATACAAATTAAGTTGCAAAATTTTAGCCTTCTAGGTATGGTAGTTTTCAAGTGAGAGCAAAATCAAATTTTTATTCATTTCGATTACTTTTTTCACAATTTTATTTTTTTCGCAATTTTTTTCACCATTCCTTAACATTTAGTCTGTAACATTATGTACCTACAAAATTACATTAATGAATATTATGAACTAGTATAGTTGGCAACTGCCCGTATGGGCTGTTAAAATAATCTTTCAGTGCATTTCTGATATTTGTCGCATATGTACCATTATCTCCCAAATATAAACCTATTTCGTTGTCAGGGTTCAATATTTCATATGGCTGTAGTTTATATTTTTTATTATTATCATCCAAATCTATTTCTTCCGTAATCAAAAGATTATGCAGGCAAACAAGTGACATGATTACAATTTCACAATTTTCAACTTTCCAGTCCAGTGGATGTTCTAAAATTCTCCATCTTTTAGCTAAAATACCAAATTCTCTCTCTATAGTTAAACGAGCTCTTGATAATCGATAATTGAATATTTCCTCTTCTGCACTGAGATTATTTATTCTGGTGTACGGCTTCATCAAGTAATTCGTCGGTGGGAATGCACCATCGCCAATTATAAAGTAAGGTAATCTGATGTCCGTACCAGGTAGATTACTTGGATCTGGTAAATGAAGTTCTTGATTGTTTAAAGGGTGGCCTAAGTATCTCTGAAAAATCCCAGCATCATTTGAAGATCCTGCAAAATTGTAATAGTTATATTATTACTTAAGCAAAAAAAAAAAAACAGAATAAACAGTTACTTTTTTGGTAGAGCTATTTCTAAGAAAATGTTACTTACCGAAATCTCCTATATTTACCCATGTAAAGCGACAGAAGGCATCACATAATCCCATCAGAACAATACTAAAATACTTTTTGTAATTGAAAAAGTACGAACCTGAGTTTGGTGGAGCTTTTATACGTATATGTTTTCCGTCAATAGATCCAATACAGTTTGGCATGTGCCACAATTTCCGAAACATATCTGAGATAACCTGTAGATCTTCTTTAGAAGGAAATAAGACATATTTGTGTCTCAAGACATCGCATAATGCTGTGCAGACTTCAATTATAATTTCATACATTGTGCTTCTCCCTATTGGGAACATCCATGCTATTTGTTGTACAGTATTACCGTGAATTAGAAAACTAAAATGAAAAAAATTACCACAACAGTTGTTTTTTTACTTTTAAACAATTTTGCTTGTGTAAGATATTTTTTAATTTCTTACTGCAGTGTTACAGTCAAACGTAACTTTGGTTCAAGTGCCCTTCTTCTACTTCTTTTCACTAGTTTTGGTCTTACCAATATCAAAATTTGATAAAACTGTTCAATAGTCATTCCAACGAATCTTAGAAACTCTTCATGGTCGTGCAATTGAAAATACAAGAAAATGGTATCGTAAGCTCCATATTCGTCTCTGTTTTTTAAATGTGGCTTTATCCACCATCGACAAATTTTGCATTTCTGACGGCAAATTTATAGTACTGCATTAACAGCTACAAGTATATGCATATACATATGTAATAACACGATTTTATCCATGATGTATTTTACCACTGTATCACAATTAAATGATAAGAAAATTATTAAAGTATTTAAACATTTTAAAAATAATAGGTTAAAATGTTTCAATTTGAATTGTATGGTATACAATTCAAATTTAAACATTTTTATAGGTTAAATTTTGAGCAGGTGTGTTCCTTCGTTTCAACTGCAGTCTGCTACAGTGGATTGGCAGTACTGCCCAAAACTTTATGTTCTACGTATACCCTAACGTATACGCTCAATTCTGGACGCAGCCTTAGATTTTCAATTAATTATTATAACATTTTTTCAAAAATCTGGCCTTATGAGTCCTTTAGAATTTTAATAAACTTCAATTTGAAAAAAAAAATTATTGTGATTGGTCGAAAACCATGGTCTGTAGAGAATTTTATAACAACAAATGTCTATAGAGCCCAGCGTGCGGCGGCGCGACAGACAGATCGTCACGAAAGCAGCGGCAGCTCTTTCCTCCCGCAAGGCACTCTTCGCTGCGCATGTTAGCATGCTCGCGCAGCTCAGCTCTTCCCTTAAATATCAGCCGCACTCATTTACACACGCTGCAAGCGGCTATCGGATTTTCGTGGATTTCGGACGCGCTAATATAGCGGTATCTTTTTATGGTACTTCAATTTTTTGCGTCAACTAAACGACGTGACTTTTTTAATATGCGCAAAACATTTGCAGGTAAACATTATTGACTTATTACGGTAAACATTATCACTGTGACACGCCCTGGAGTAAACCTCGATTTACCGCACGCTCGTGCAAAAATGCACTTTCTAAATCTCGGAATACGAACGTTGTGTCATAAAATATAGTACGATACTATGATTCTTATTATATTTTCTTTATTCGTATTATATTTTGCCTATCCTAAATTTACTACTTGATCAATGATTACTTCACCTAAGATTTTTTAACTCTCTGTCAAAGTTGCGATTAAGTTAGAAAAATAAGAAAATGGCGGCGATTTACGCATCAAAATAACTAAATCAAAAAATTATAAACATTTATCAAAAAAGTCTCAATTAAATGTATCTTGTAGATTAGCACTTTGAACTTAACGAAGACGCATTTAAATTTGTGTCGAAGACATTTTATTTTAGTTTTACCGCAATGACTATAGTATTAGAGTTAATTTTTGAGATTTCAGTCCTTTTGAGTAAATTATTTTAGGTATTTCATATTTCTCCTGAAAATAAAATATAGGCATTTTTAGCACCTTTTGACCATGGTTTTATTGTAACATTTATATCACTAACATGAAATCACTGATTGTTCTGATACACTACCCTCATTTCTACACATAGACACTGAAACCAAATCCGAACTACCTAGACCTCGTCATCAGCCACCCCGTACACCCAGACACCGTCTTCGAATATCCATTTATCGTCTTCATTTTCCCCGATCAATTGCAGATTTCATCTTGTGATATACATGTGCGTCATTTAATATTAACAAACACATAGAATTAAAAAAAGATTATACCTGCACAAACAAATATTTACAGCATCCCTCTGATCTCGACCAAAACTGCCGATTTTAGCTTGTATTATGATTGAATACTTACAGCATTCGTCATTATATGTTACGAACACAAAATTTAAAAAAAGAAGAAACGATTATATCTGCACAAGTAATTATTTGTAGCATCTCTTTTATGTAAATCGAATCTACAGATAACATTTTACGATGTGCATGAATACATAAATTGTCATTTTATATTTATAAACAAATAACTTGAAAAAATTATATCTGCACAAATATTTAATTGCAGCATCCATTTTATCTGAATCAAATTTAGTGATTACACTTATGATATGCAAGAATACATAAAGCATTTGTCGTCTCATATTCACAAATAGATGGCTTTAAATAAAAAAAAATAAAACAGCATATCTGCACAAATACTTAATCGCAGCATCCCTTTCATCTGGACCAATTTTAAAATAATGTGTATTCATAATTATTTTAAAATTGGTCAAAGTATTTGTGCAGATATGTTGTTATATATATATATATATATATATATATATATATATATATATATATATGTGTGTGTGTGTGTATGTGTGTGTATCAAAAATATAAAAAAAAATTAATTAATTGCGTCTACTTTTTTTAATTGTTTTAACAGCTTCCAATCTACCTGGATTAAATCTTAAAAATGTTTTTCATTAGGAATGTATAATTTTGTCATATGTACTGTGAAATACTCACTCTCTTTCGCATTCTTAAAGTACTAAAAACTAATAAGATTAGTTATTATAAAGTAAATTCATCGATACTTTTCCTACTAGAATATGGTATATAATAAGTTATAGCAAATTCAACAAATTCAATAATTTATTGAATTAATAAGAATAAGGAACGACAACGTAAGGCGAAGTAAACACAAAAAAATAGTTAAACTCAAAGTAAAATCAATTAAGAAAATCAATGATAGTAGTTTCTTCAGATGAATTCGCCTATAATATCATGAAGAAACCTGGATACTGTAATGGAATTCACAATTCCATTACGCACATAAACGCGATGTAATGAAACATAGAAAAGTACAGGCGTAAGAAAATCCTAAATTCCACTACACGCACAAAAACAGAATAAAAAAATTAATAATGGCACACGTACACACTGAAACAGACACATACACTCATGACGCGTCGCCATCGCAGCAACCACACGCTGAGAAAAGAGATCATGCCTTACCAAAATAAAACTAAAGAGCCAGCAGCCAATACGCATCTAAGCCGACTACCGTAAAAATGGCAGAGTAAAATAGACATAGACCAGAATACGAAACAAACAAGCTAATAAAGGAACCTCATAAATATCGCGACACTCCGCAACGATGTCACACATAAAAATGAAAAATATCGCGATACAAAGAAATCCAGGCAGACGATTTTAGATTCACGAGAACAGGCGGCAAGAAGAAAACAGCGAGTTACGACCTTTCTAATTTAAAACAATCGAGAAAGTCTCACGCGCGCACTCTCAAAGAGCGCGCAGGCAACGGAAAGCAGCGGGAGAGCTAGTTACAAGCCCGATTCCCCAAAATTAGAAGTAATAAAACTAAGATTTTATGAATTGACCTGTCACATTTCCATTAGAGCAAGTGTCACAAGGAAATCTTATGTTAGCATCTCCAAAAATGGAATGACGAAAAATACGAAAATCTAGTATATAAAGACCGGGAGCAAAAGGGTGCTCGTAGTCAGTTTTCCTGAAGTCGCTTTACAAGCCGAATCGCTGCCAGTCGCCAGACCAACAACAATTATAAATACGAGTTAACAGTGCCCAAGTTAAAGGAACTTAGCCCAAATCGACAGTCCATATAGTGAACGGAGATACACGTGTTGGCGTTCGTCAAAGCGCATCACCCTCTCGTCTCCAAAAGGAAGCCGACGCATCGAGGCGCCCATCTGTCTACACTTGTTTACCATAAAGGAGAGAAGCTGGGAGCCGACGGCCCATCAACAGCCTGACCGTACTGAACCACCGACGCAGGAACCAGGCGCCGAGGATCCACAGCTGTAACCTCCTGCTGGCGTGCATCTTCAGACAAACACACACAAACATACACACACATTGTAAAAGGTACTTTTCTCTCTTTTCTAATACGAGTGAAATACATTATAGTAGTTGCTTTAAAACTTAACCCCGTCTAAGTGATTTCGTTATCCGGCTCCCTTTCCCGGAAGGCAGTGACCGCGTCTGCGGTAGCCAAAAGGGATTTCCTTTATTACAATACAAATCAAATAATATTACGATAGGAACTTGGCACACGTAAGTATATTGGTTAGTTGCGCTCATTCGGACGTAACAATACATAGCAAGGATTGCAGGAGAAGTTGTACATTTAATAAAATGTGTACCGAAAACAGTCAAAATATTACACTTAAAAGAATGCTACAACCAACTTCAGGAAATAAAACATGGTTCCTTACGTCGAGAACACATATTTTAATAAAAAAAGGAGTTCAAGTAAATTGCAACTGAATAGTACTCATGTACTACAAAATAGCAGAAGAATGGATAAAGTTCACTCCAACACCAATTAAAACAATATCGCCTCATAGTCTGAAACCAAATACGAAGATCGGTTGGACTTTTGAATCAGTGGAGACTTTAGCAACGAGCGGAGTATATTCTCAAGAAGAATTAGATCAACTACAACAGCAACTAATGTTTCCCATAAAAAAAGCATCACTTCTAAATGTGATTGCTAGAGATGGCAGGACAAAAAACATCTGGAGATATTCTTATAGAAAATACACTAAAACACATTGCCGATAGCACCTGGCATTTAATAATTGAAAAACTAACGACATGGGATTCATTGTCATCCGCATTTATAATGATATTAATAATTTTGCACATTGGAAAATTAATCATGGATACAATTATAAGAGGATATACTCTCCACACGATTTACGGATGGTCCATACATCTTATTGGAGCATTATCTAGCTCTATCACGCACCTGCTAACATCACTGCAAAATAATCCTGTTAAAAATGAAAGCAAGACAAATCAGAAGAGAAACATAGTGTACGAAGAGACAGAACTACAGGAAATCAAAGTCATTCCAGTAATTTATAGACCTATACAACCACCTCCTATTCCACACAGACCACCAAGTGTCACACCAACTAAACCTACTAGTCCAGTCGCGAAAAATAAAGGAATTTTTCTTTGAATTTAGATTAAATATAAAAATTCCTTAATGCTTGTAGATGATAAGTTATAATAAAAAAGGTACGGAAATTAGATAGGATAAGATAAGGAACAAGGTAAATAAAATAACAAACCGAATAGTAGATTATATCAACATGTAAGAGAAAATAAAAATAGGATGTTTGTGGGATATCAGAATTGTAAAGTCTATGACTATTGTAATGTTAAACCATGTTTTAATTGTGGAAGATATGGGCATAATGGCTCTAAGTGTACAAACAACCAAATATGCTTAAAGTGTGCAGGTGATCATAAGACGAAAGATTGTAAGGGTAATAAATTAAATTGTCCCAATTGTATCTTCAGCAATAATAAGTATAATACACATTATAATACGGAGCATATGGCAACAGATAGCCACGAATGCTCTATTCTGCAGAACAAAATAAGGAAGTTCGTTGACCTAACTGATTACACGATAAAACCTGTATTACCGAGATATGCCGGTACGGCAGAAAATACGTCAAGCAAAGCTATGGTAACGCGAGCGTCTGGAATGTCGTCGGCATAACTGAACTCAGTTAACGCGCGTATAGCGAATAGACTAAGAACTAACGAATAACTTATGTATCAAGATTTCAACTTTGAAGATATGTACAGTTTAGAAAGTGAAGCAGAGGACCTCAGATCACTCAACAAAAGCATATAGAAGAAACAGAACCTAATATTGTGTGTAAATATAAGAAGTCTAAATGCGAATTACGAAAAATTGGAGTCTTTTATTGATAGCTTAGTGTTGAAACCAACTATAGTAGTACGGAAACGTGGAATTTGCAATATCCTCAATACTATCAAATACATGGATACAATAGCTATTATAATGGCAGTAAAATCAATAAGGCTGATGGAGTCATGATATATGTTAAAAATAATATTCAAGAAACAACTAAAATAGAGGTATTTGATATATTGAGTATTGTGAGTTCTGATACTTTTCTAGCTTCTGATGAGGCAATCAGAATCTCTGCTATGTACAGGTGCCATGATATACCTAAATCTGAATTTACTAATTCCGTAAAAAAATTTTTATCAAAACAGGCTAATATAAAAAATCATTGTATTTTTGGTGACTTGTTGCAGTCTTTTAAGCTAAATATTCCATTCAGTGATCATTACCCACTCTTTATAAGTATTAATAAACTGAAAATACTAAAAGATAATAAGGATTTAACCTGCATCCACTATGGCAGGCTAGTAAAGATAGCAAGAAGAGTTAAATGGAACTCAGTATTGCAAATAAATGATCCTAATCAAGCTATAAATGATTTAATAAACATTGTCCAAAGCTGTGTTGAAAAAGCAACTAATATAAAATATTCTAACAAAGACAAAAAAGACTTAGTTCCCAAGAAAAAATATATTACCAAAGCAATATTAATATCCTGCAGAACTAAAGAGATGTTATATAACATATGGAAAAAGGATCCAACAAATATGAAACTGAAATTGGACTATAAAAATTATGATAAAATTTTGAGCAAAATTATTAAAGATGCTAAGTATAAATATGAAAATAATGCTATTAGACAAACAAGTGGCAATTCAAGGCAGCTTTGGAACATAATAAATGATAAATTAGGAAAAAAAAAGAAACAAGACGATTCACTGGACAGTATAATGGTTGGTGAGCGGAAAGTAAAAGATAAGACCACTATTGCGAACATGATGACCGAATACTATTGTAATGTAGGAATAAATCTCAGCAAACAAATTCAAAATATGGACTCAGAACAATTGAAACTACCAGATAGAAATAACTTCTCAATCTTTATTGATCCGACGAATATATATGAGATTCAGAACATAATTATTGCAATGAAAAAGAAATCTGGTGGAGTTGATAATATCAATGCAACAGTAATCAAAACTTTATCTAAGCATTTACTAAAACCTCTAGAGTATATATTTAATCTAAGTATACAACAATCAATATGGCCAAATGTACTGAAGCAAGCGGATATAGTACCAATATATAAATCAGGAGACAAGAATTGTATGTGTAGTTATAGACCCATATCACTAACTTCAAACATTGCCAAAATTTTTGAAAAAATAATATACCTTAGACTATATAGTTTTATCATCAAGCACAAAATAATTTCAAATAAACAATTTGGTTTTATGAGAATGAGAGGAACAAAAGATGCTCTAAATTGTCTAACAAATATTATATATAGTAATCTAGATAAAAGTAAACCAATTATGACAGCGTTTCTAGACCTGGCAAAAGCCTTTGATACAGTAGATCATAAGATACTGTTAGACAAATTAGAAAGATATGGTGTAAGAGGAAACGCATTAAAATTGCTGACAAGCTATGTATCCGGTAGGAAACAATATGTCAAAATAAATAACTACAAAAATGAGCAAAAAGGAGTGCCACAAGGAACCATTCTTGGCCCTCTATTTTTTATATTATATGTTAATGACCTATTGATAGATATGCAAAACGACACTATATTATCCTATGAAGATGACACTGTAATCATTTCATCTGATAACATGTGGTCAGCTGCACAGGATAGGTTAAATGAGTATCTTCGTAAGGTTGCAATATGGCTGAACCTGAATAAATTGTCACTTAAAGTAAGCAAAACCGTATATATTGCATACGGCAATTACTGTGATAGTGTGCCTAGCACCCTAAATGTTAAAATTGGTGATAATGTTATAAATAGGGTTGAGAGTCATAAATATTTAGGCTTAATAATAGACTATAACATGAAGTGGGATAAACACATTAATCATATAATAAAGTCAACGAGATACTTCATTTTTATCTTTGCAAAACTAAAGAAACTTATGGATAGAAAAATGTTAATGTTGTTATACTATGCTTTTTTTCAAAGTATAGTTGGCTATGGCATAATCACCTGGGGTGGGGCTTATAACAATTGCTTAAATCTGATTCAAAACATACAAAAGAAAATACTTCGAATTATAAATAAAAATTGTTTTACAATTGAGTAATGTCCCACGTTTATACTCTTAAATTACGATTGGACTATCGCGATCTTTGTCATCTAATTTCATAACTGCGTGAATCGGTACTGAGACTTTAAAAACCCCGGAGCCGATCCAGGCAGTGCCTTTTTGCGTAGTGACTTACTCACTGGCGGCTACAACTGATTCTAAGGTGAAGCGGCGGTATTTGCTAGTGTTAGTGTTTGAAGCGTGCTAAATCCGTCCAACACATTGGGAGCGTGCTAAATCCATCCCTTGATGGTAAGTACAACGGTCACTCACACGTCCGCCAAACGCGGTCTAGGACAGAATACCGTCCGCACACAAAACACGCGACCGCGCAGACTAGCAGCGCGGGACATCCTCAATTCCACAGTCCGCTTGTAATTTTAGTAACAGAATAGGCTCTCGAGCCGAAGGCTAGTTCTTGCGAATAAATAATTATTTGTAAGACTCGCGCAGCCCGTCCTACTATCTTGTAGGGTCATCACAATGATATAATGGCTAATAAATGTTTTAACATGCAAATTTGACACTTATAATCTAGTAAATTTCATGTCTACCGATACGAACAAGGTTGGTAAAAGCACTTGGAGCATCTTACGATTGTTGAAAAATCCTCGCAAGAATCATTATATTGTCGAGAAATTGTCGCAAGTACTTTTATAAATTACAGGTATTTCTTGAGATGTACTCGTGAGTGCTTTTTTTTGACCATCGAGGAATTTCTGATTGTCAAGAAAGACTTAATAATGCGTATATTTAAAGGGGCATGACGAGCTTTCGTGTTGGCATTTGCGACTGAGCGCGTATGTTTGTCTTGTTCTGTCCAGGTACGGTGTTTCAAATGAGATGGCATAATCTGCATGTAGCAGACGACGCACTAACTTTGAGTCACAACAGTATAGAAGTGCTCTGCGGGCCGCTATCTTCGGTTGCCATGCGAAATATTTCCTCTTTAATAATTAATTTTTTAAATTTGTTAAGTTTAAATAATCACAAGGGTAATTGTGGAATCGCAGTTTTAAGCATTATTTGCCACGTCCTATTAGATGGAAGGGCCTATAATATCTTAGCACACTGATTATTTGCATTATTATATTAAATCTATTGCCATTAAAAACTGTACGACTTGGAAAACACATTTTTAGCCCGATTTGTGTTTATTTTTTTATTACATTATTTACATGGGGTACCTCAACGTGGAACCGGGGATATAATTTCAAAATAATACTTATAGAATCTGCAAAACTAAATAACATAAAATAATCTTTTCTTAAAATTTTTGTTTAGAACACGGAAAATTTTATTAGCAATTTTCCTTAATCCAAATTTTAATTTTATTCATTTGAACATATTTTGAATTATCAACTGTTTTCAAATCATTTAGTAACGCATCAAATACGACAATTGCTTTCCTTAAACAATTATTATCACTAACTCTTTTTTTGTTTTTCGTAATGGTAATACTCTTATTCCTAGTGATATTGTTTGATGTTAGAAACTACACTTTGAGATAATTATAGTGCAATTTCAGAGCCTCGAAAAAGAATAGTTGTTCAAGATTTAGAGGATTGTTCAAAACTACAAAATTATTTTCATTGACTATTTTTAGAATTTATTTTTGCGATTTCTGCAGTATGTCAACGGTAGTTTGAAATGGTCAGAACTCTTCTCGGTTCGTAGCGCAGATGAGATTTTAAATTTTAGAGAAGAGCAGTAATCATTTACTGATCTATGTCCGAATTTTGACAACAGATCATAAATAGGAAAGTAATTATATTAGTGTATTATTATCATATAAGACAGGTCCGGGATACCAGGTAGTGCAAATTTATTTCAATAATAAAAGTTTTTATAACAAAATAAATATATTCAAATTACATTTAGGGATGAGAATATTGCATTAATTGTTGCATATATTATGTGTTACAAATAAGTGATTTTTACAAATAAGATTTTAAGTACCCTGGTAGAAACGTAAAGAACTGATTCGCCATCGGTTGGCCAAATCCGAACGACTTGGCCAACGGTTTAACCAACAGTTACCCTTAAATACTGCTTATTTCGTCACATTACAAGTGGTTCGGTTGGTAAACAGATGGTTTAATTTGAAATACTCGTTTAAGGTTAGATTTGATTTAGGAAACCTAGGTAGCGCGCTCCGTGGCTTTCGATGTGTAGATGTAAGTTCTTCTTGAAGATGACGAGCACGTTACTCGGGACTCTCGCTGACGATGACCAGGTGTTCATCGGGGAAAAAAATGAAATCTATTTGGCGCGCTCCGTGGCTTTCGATATGCAGATGTAAGTTCTGTTTGAAGATGATGCGAGCACGTCACCCGTGTCTCTCGTAGACGATGTCTAGGTCTTCGACGAGAGAAAAATAATAAAATATAGGTAGCGAGCTCTGTGGGAATAATTACTATACAAGACTTCAAATAGTGTTGAAAATATTGGAAAATTTTTTTAAAATTTCAGAAAATTTTGAAAATGTTTAAAATTTCCACAATTTCATATTTCACTAATAACTAGACTGGATATAGATTACTAGCCGCTGAGGTTCTCGGACACCTGGACATCGTCTACGAGACTCGCGGGTAACGTGTTCATCATCTTTGAGCAGAACTTACACCTACACACCGCAAACCACAAAGCGCATTACTAAGCCTAACATTTTTTCCCATAATAAACACCTGGACAACAATTTAGAGAGTTCCGGGTGACCTGAACAACACAGACGGTGAACATTCATGTAGACATCAGGTGCTTAGCATATTCTATATATTTATTATAGGTATATCACAAACCGAAATTATAAATCACTATAATAGTATTAAAATTTCATAACCTTAAATTACTACACTGAAATTTGTCCCGAATAGTTGGTTAAATGTTGGCTAATATTCATGATAAGCGTTGGCCAACATTTTTAGACAATTCTTAATTCACAGGCCATTTTGGTTAGTTTATTTTCTACCAGGGTAGATGCGCTTGAATTTGCGTTATCTGCTTTAGTTCGAAACTTTTATAAGTGCTTGACAAGTCTTTGAATTTATGACAAATGTAGGATTGATACGCTTTAAGATACGATGTGCCTGACTCGAAATTTTATAGATAGTATAGTATAGAAACGATTCGAAATAATTCTAAGTCGTTTACCTTCTCAAGGCGTGAGCTGCTCTTGAGAAGAGACTAGGCGCTTAAGTTGCGCTGGAGCTAGTGAGCTAATACGGGTTGTGCGGGTCCTTTTATAGGCCACAGAGAGCGCGGGAATCGAGCCGCCGGAAAAACTTCACATTTATCCTTGCACACACTCATTCATACCTATATACAAAAATCACTTATACACTTATAATATAATGCGCACGCCGCGCCGCCGCTCGCTCTCTACTCCTACTCTCATTATAATTGCGCCGCTACGCTCACCGCTCGGTCTATTTAGATATAGGCGCATGTTGCGCGCTCTCCCAGCTTTCTTGCTACTTGTCGCTGTTGCCATTGGCTGGCTCGTGGCGCTTCTGTTGTACTGATGCTTTGATCTCAGCTGTCAGCTGTGGCGCGTAGCTTCGTATTGGGAGTGGGGGAGCATAAGATGCTCTTGTATGATATATTTCACACTATTTACTCTTTAAATTATCTTATCACCAATCTTAATATGCGTTTGTGCTGGGACACTATCCACGTAGCTACCGAAGGTCGTATAGAAAGTTTTATTGACATTCAACGAAAGTTTATTAAAAGCTAATCACTCAGATAGCGGTATCAAGTGATCGTTTATGTTAGCTTGGGCATTATCCCAACTAGCACTAGTTGCAACAATTGCCGTATCATCCGCGTAAGCCAAAATTGCCTCCAGATGAATCTCGCTCAAGACATCATTGGTATACTAGATAAACAGCAGTGGGCCCACGATAGTACGCTGTAGGACTCCTGTGTTGATTAGTAGAAAATCACTCTCATTTCCATCCACTCTTACCAATTGATATCTGTACCAGATAGCTTGAGAGGAGATCTAGTGCCTGTCCTCTAATTCCTATATAGAACAATTTGTCAAGTTGTATTTGGTGGTCAACTGTATCGAAGGCCTTCGCTAGGTCTAAGAACGTTACTATCGTCGGTTTTCACATATCTACATTGTAGTATAAAATATTCATTAAATTATTAAGTGCATTTTTAGTACCGATCTTTCTCATAAAACCACATTGTTTTGCTTTGCTTATGTTATTTTAAAACAAATTTTTTGAGTCACTTTCATGAATTTGGCACTCAAAGTCATGCAGACTACCTTAAACGTAGTCGGACGAGCTTTCCAATAATTTTCCTTCAATCTTTATAATTTGTAAATTTTTACGCCGTCAATTTGTAAGCCGTCAAAATTTGAAAGATTTTTTTAAAACCCATGAGAGTGGGGCGCAGCTGACGATGTGGATGCTGGTGAAAGTGTCGCAGTCAGTTGCAGATGAATAGTAATTCATAATTCATCCTGCAACAGTACTTCGCTGCACCTACTACCTGCAAGACATTCGAGCGATACAGAATGGCGGCCTTGCGCTACGTGATGGCATTCTCGGCGCCTAAATAAGCGAGCTCGCGGTCGAGGCTTGATGAAACACATTGCTCGTTTTCTTATTGTCTTAGCTACATGTGACATTATTAAAATGCAAAAATTATTTGAAGATCGTATATCCATGAAAGTTATAGCCACTAAATGCAATATTCTTGGCTATGCGCTTATGGGTAAATCAATAAGCCAATTAGGACAAAAAGTTTTTCATTTGTAGAAATAAATAAAATACGAATCAAATATCTTATTACCAAGCAAGTGGTAATAAGCGAGGTATGATAAGCTAGTATTACATTTATCAAATAAATTTCAAGGGGCTGAAATGGGCCAGACTGCTTCCAGCTCGAAACCGCGAGGTCGTGTGAGAGTATCGGACACAAGTGATGCGAAAGGTAGGTTAATGCACTAGTAGTCGGTTTTAGATCCGTTATCAACGTGTAGTGGATTGCGTCAATTCTAGATTTTTCTGACCTAACCCGACTACGAGAGCAATGAAGCCGTAATAAGGGTACTACATAGTGTACCTACGGGACCATCAACGGGGAGAGAATATTTCCTTACAGTCCGCACACTTGACTGTCTAGGAGTCGTGCAGCCCGGCAAATGGTGAAGGAGTATCAAGGTGCCTTCGTGTGATATGCCGGTTAGAGGGCTCCCCTAGCTTATTACAGTATTCTACTGGCCTGTGTTACTAGAGGTTACCTCGAGTATGGAGAGGAGTGATAGAGGAGAGATTTTACAAGGTGTACTCATTTAAACTATTTGTTATAATAACCTTCTCTAAGTATGGTACAAAAAGGAGGAGCTGACATCCCCAGGCATACAAACATAATAAATGCATAGTTAGTCGGGTGTACTTAGCTAAATTGTATAGTAAGCCAAGTGCGTTCTGGAGTAAGAGCCAGTGAGACGACTAGAGAAAAAGTGACTCGTTGCTGTTCGCGAAGCTCCTTTTATACCTGGGCCAGACCCTCTACGCAATGTTTTATGCGCGCTCGCCATATGTGTTAATGCTATAAACTACTTAGTAGACGCTCGCCTGGTAACCGACCGCTGTCGGTAACTTATCGGTTGTCGCTAACTTACCGATTGTCGCTCTCTTATTCCGGGGCCGTCTCAGGACTTGTTTCACTTACATTATCATCATTATTACGCTATCATGGTTTAGAAGATAATGCGAGTAGAAATGTTATTTTCATGATACGTGCACGAAAAGGCCACTTTCCATGCATGTAAAATGAATGGAAAATCGATTTTCTCTTAGAAGCGGAAAAAAAACTACTCCCTTGGGTGAAATAAACTTTCTTTTATCAAGGGAGTAAATTTTTGTGGAAAAAATTAATCCCTTGGGCGGAAAAAGTCTTTTTTTCCCAAGTAATTAGTTTTTTCCTCACTCTGCAGCCTACCTGATGGATGCGTGTATCTATATAAGTATTTTAAAATTTTAAAATAACCGATAAATACAAATTTGTTTTACTTTGAAAAGTTATTCAACTTCCCATTCCTTTCATATGCATGATAAGTGGTCTATTCGTGCAATTATCATAAAAAGTACAGTGTGCAACAAGGGGAGAGTGGCTTTTTCAGACTCGGGTGATGTTTTGAGCACTCGTGTCCATCTCGGGCGCCCTCAACTCTCACTTGTGCTCAAAACATCATCCTCGCTAGAAAAAGACAATTTTTGTACCACGTGCACCATTTTTGCGTTTTTTTTGACCTAAAATTAGGGACCAATGAAGTCGTTTTCCACCCGTCGGGCGGAAAAAGAACTTTTGCGCCTGCTAATTTTGAGCAGCGCGCACAAATCACGTCAGTCGATTATAAAAAGTGATGATTACAAGTTAAGCGAAAAATTACCTGAAGTACATATGGATCATCTGCATTGTTTCCGGGCAAATGTGGTGAAATGTTAAAAATTTTATCTTTCTTTCTTAGCTTGACTATGTCTAGAGGCCCAGCCTCTGCTGCACTCCGAAAAAGTTCTGAAATATGAAAATTATGATTTGTCTATTAGTTTTTGAAAATTAATTATATACAGACATTAGTATGATAGAGGGTTCCCCACATTTTGTTCTACTCGCCATCTTCTCCATTCCTCTCTCCAAGCACAAAATTTGATTATCAATTAATGACTTAGATAATTCTATGTATGAAAGTATATATATATATATATATATATATATTTGCTGGGCGAAGGAGTTCGCGCCAGCTTATTCGTAAGGTACTGGGAACACGAACGCTGAGGATGTGTTCAATGAAGACACAGAATGTAATTAGAAATAAGTCTGTATTTTCCGATCTTAGACTAGAAGCGACTTCCTAGTTAGGCGGACAGGCCGTGACTGATCGCAACTTGGGATCAAGCTCCTCTCGCGCCTGCCACGCCGTGGTGGTTCGCCAGGGGGCGCGATAACCTAGATCTGACTAGAGGGGAGCCCCTGCTCTAGATAAAGTCCTACCTGGGGACCAGGGTCTGCTTACGACGGCTGCGGTGGTGGTGCGATGTTGGACCCCCCCCCCCCACATATACACACACACATATATATATATATATATGTGTGTGTATATATATATATATATACACACACACATATATATATATATATATATATATATATATATATACGACGTCGTAACTTTGCAATTTGTAAGTAATTTTAATAACAATAATAATTGATTGAGAGAGAGAGTGAGAGAGAGAGAGAGAGAATGAGAGATAGGCTCGGCATAATTTTTCATTGATAGTAATTATATAAAATATATTTTTTTTTGTACAGCCTGCACCTGAATTAAATGAAGATAATTATGATACAAATGATACGAGCCCATCGAGAAACTTATTGTTTCAAAGTAAATCATGCGAATTAATCTGTAGTTTATCTCAGGTTATCTCCAGAGATCTTGGTTACGGGGATACAACCGATTATTCACCGATCTTTCATCTGGATGTAAGAAGGACCCCACCTTGGTTTCAATTTTACTTCATCAATAGCAAAACGGCGGCCGTGTGTTACGTGTACACCATACGGGCGCTCTATGTGTTCGCCCGGCAATGACGCCTGCAGCGGCAAATCTCTTTATTAGCCGGAATCCGGGGATATATTTTGCCTATACGTTCGCGCGGTAATGATGATGACAACGACGACGATGATGATGATGGTCATGACGGTAGCGCGTCTCGGCGCCAGCAGGAATCTATTGATTATGCTCTTTCACATTTCACCGATACGCTCGCGACGAGGATCAATAAGGAGCGGTGGTATGCGTTGATATTATTATTGATTGAAATTTTAATACTCAGTTCTCTTGGTAGTGTGTACCTTTTTAACGAGAAATAAATCAATCGCGGGCTATACAAATTCATATCGCGCGATATTAATTTTGTGCCCAGTTGGATCTTACTGAAGAGGGTCGTGGCTCGACGAGCGAGCTTGGGGAACTTGTAGCAAAATAAAAATAAAAATAAAATTTTAGAAAGCCGGTGGATTACTGCAACTGGAGTTGATCATCGGACTTTGCCCACTCCTGAAAAGAAGAAAAACATCCTCAGAATACGGAGCGTCTAATAGTACATTACGATACGTGTGTCCTAAGTGGCACTTTATTACAAGATGCGCAGTTCGCACCCCTCGCGTAGCGAGGGGCGATAAAGCATGGTGCAATATAGGGCTGCTCTGGCCACGAATAGGCGTGACATAAACGCGGGCTTAGGTCACGCAGAGCTATAAAGATTATAAGGAATGATTTGCCTCCTGTCCTGTCAACCAACGAAGTCCGGGTGCAGAATCCCGACGCTTATTGCACTAAGGGCAGACTTCGTCAGCCTCAGGTGCCTCACACATCTTCTCGTAACAACTCATTCACGCCTCCTCAATGAGCTGTCCTCTCAGTAACCGATCTATTTGAATTCAAAAATTAAAAAAGAAGACCGTACGTGTTTTATGACATTTTCAATCGCGCGATATAAATTATATATATATATATATATATATGAGACTTGACGTGAGAGGAGAAAATCACAAAAGGCGCGCGTGCTACTGCTTGAGCCAACGCCACCCCATTTCATCACTCTCCATCCTGCCTCGATTACCGGCGTGGCGAGAGACGTTGTTCCTCGTTACAACCCCTCGCTAGAGTCGGACTATCGTCCCGATTTCGACTCTACCAATCCTCCGCAGGATCGACGGTAATGCAGGTGTGACGTCCTGTGACGTATTGCATTTAAGCGATATCAGCAGAATCGTTACGAAGCCGAAAACTGTCGACTCAGAATAATAAGTAGATCAGCGAGGTTAATGACTCTTGTACGACGCTCCTATTCGTCGACAAGAGTTTTCCCGGCTTAAGTTGCGATCCCGATATCTATAGAACTTTATCTTCAATAAATCGTGAAAGTCAATCAACTACAAGTGTTTTTCTATTGAATATATCCATCCTGTATAAGCCTGACTTCAGTTAAACCCAAGTAAGTAAAATTCAATAATTAAGTATAGATCGGAATTGCGACTTAACACAGGAACTCTTCTTTGCCAACAATCTCTTCTTATATAGGATAAGTTATCTTTACGCAATATTTTATTATACATTTATTTGAATATATTTATTTTTGTTATAAAAAACAAAAATCTCTTTATTGCGATAATCCTCCACTACCTGGTATCCCGGACCTGAACATCATAGTTAAGAATTATTATAAAAATTTTAAATCTTTCTATTTAATATAAAAGCAAAACCGCGGCAAAAAGTAAAATTAAGTATTAGATTAAAACCAATACTTAGTTTTCCAGATAGTTTTAAATTGTTAAATTTGTTAAATTCTAAGAAAAGAAAATGTAAATAGTGTTTATTGTTGTTGAAATGATTTTGATAATGTAACTATCTTTAGTCTATACTAGTTTACTTATTACTTATCTTTAGTAAATAGTAGTTTTAAGTTTTTTATTTTTCTGTTATATACCAAGCTTGTACACAGGTAACTTAGTTTACCCCTACTAGGCTTGCTGGTATGCGTATTCTTAAGGTATACTATGTAAGCTATTATCTTGGTTTAATAAATAAATAAATAAATCTGTATTCAGAATCACGACGCAGATTAGTAAATTTTCGCGACTTTTCAGAAAGTGAAATCAATAGATTTTGTCTTCTTACATAAATTTAATTACTACAGGACCGAGATAAGTCGTGACCGTTTCAAATTAACTTCATTCATGCATGTATGTATATGGTTGCTCAAATTTCGACAAGCGAATTGTTAATAATTTTATTATAATGCCAAATCCAAAAAAAATTTGTTTACTAAAACAAACACACTTAAGCCCTCAAACAACTTATGACATTATTTAAGCCTAAACTATTAAGTTATAACTAAACCCCCGTGGTATCGATGATCATATGCAAGTTTTGAATTGTCATTTTTAAATGAGATCGTGGTCGTGAGGGTTAAGGGGCGCTACAATTATACCTTTTGCCACGCTAAGGTTCCAAGTTCAAGTCCCATTGATTATTTTTTACGCGGCGTTTCTTTGTCTGAGGCGTCCGGCGTGGCCAACCTCGCACGACGTGCGGGCTGCCCCGTTGTCGGTCTCTCTCTCTCTCTCTCTCTCTCTCTCTCTCTCTCTCGCTCTTCCTTTGTCCTTCCCTCGCGAGAGACGCAGGCCAATTCCTCAGCACTGGCTCTGGGTCTCGACGCCACGAACTCCCATTTCGACTGACCAGCGTAAGCCTTCTCGGTCGTGCTTTCTTTCTCTTTCCGCGGCGTACGCCTCGTACTGTATACGGTGTACTTCTCTCCGATCGCCGGTGACTGGACGGTGGCGGTCCTCCCGCCAGCGCTTCCTCACTCTCCCTCTGGTCGCCGAGATGCACCTCGGGAAAGCCGTACGACTTTCCCAAGCTCTCAACACTACTCTCACACTTCTCTCTCGCGCTCGCGAACCTCTGCGTTGCTCAATTCTCAACGAGGGCTCACGAGATACTGCCGGTCCGGCGCGCGCCAGTCGCGCTCGCTACCTTCCCTACTCCTCAGGCCGCAGCGAAGCCGCGCTCTCATTGGCGGCCCGGGCCGCACTATCTCTCCTTGATTAGCTAAGCCTCTCTCTCGCGACGTTGCTCGTCTCGCCGCTCGGAATGCGCGACGGCTCTGACAACAAAGCCGCATGGCTCGTCGTCGGCCGTTCACGCGCCATTTTCCATGTAAGGGATCTGCCTTTACGAAAAGAGATTTTTCGGTGCGGCTGACGCACCACGTCGCAAGCAATCACTTCAATTCTGACGATTTTTTCGACATAAACGTGGATTTATTCTCCAACGACAGATAAAAAAAATGCAGTACCATGTAACTTAAGCAAAATTTCTGTGTGAGTAATTATAATTTACATATTTCATTGCTTATGTTTTTAACGTTTATTATTATTAGAACGATACTTTTTTGATCGTATAAATTGTACATGTTGTATAAAGCAGGAGCAAGCTAAATAACGTTAAATAATGCACAATTATAGAAGTGTCATACCTGCCGCTGCAAAAACCGAGCAAAATGAAGATTCAACGATTTCTCAGCATGCTTGGGCAGAGCCTAATAATCTTTTAGTGGGCATGGATGATTCCTTCTGTAAAAATGATTCGCCAGCGATTTCTGTGTCAGCAGATATATTGTTGATTAAGAATGCACCTATTGCTCTAGCAAATAGTGATGAGACTGATGCTTGTGATAAAAAAACACGGAAACGGTACATATTTATATCGAGCATTGTAAATATAGGCGATAATCTTTCAGTATAACGGAATCTATGATTCTTTTCTACAGACAGGCTGAGAGTGAACCGGAAGTACCAAAAAAGAAATATCGGATCACCGTTAATGGGAGCGTGCAATGGTTTTCTAAACAAGATTTTAAATACTAAAGTAAGTGGCAATCATTCGAAAAATACGTCGTAAACAATCGAAGACAGTTCAATAATGCTCGTCGTCAAAATCGACGTATTAAACGAAAATGCAACAATTTGAATGATTTGATGAAGTCGTTGAAAACGTCAAATTTTTTATCAGATGCTCCTGGAGAATTCGTGAAAGTAAGATTTTTCATCTTTAGATTATCGCTATTTGCTTATTTGTATTTCTTGTTTATTATATCAATTATAACGCTGCGTTTATATCTATGTGCTTTGTATTTGTCTAATCATGCTTTTTTTATTCAAGTTCGCGAAAGAGCTATTTTGAGCATCGCTTGTGCAAGCGATGGGGACCTACACTTTATACAGTGAAATCTAAACCAGTGCGATGATGCTTTAGTAATGCTTTTCCAAAGCAGTTAGGATATGTGACTTTTTTTTTTTTAAATGTTCGAAATTCGCGAGCTTATTGTGAAGTGTTATACATTGCGTATGTATGTACATACATTTGCATACGTATCGGAGTCCATATACTATGAATTCGTTATCGAAATCGTAAGTATAGAAGTAGTGTACATGTTGTAGTCTGTAGATTAGTACAAAATCATTGCGTTGTTGTAATGAAATGCTGAAGTATAAAAATATATATATATATACAGCATGAGAAGTTGAAGTGTAAGTAATGAAAATATTTCTTTTACTATAATAGTATAAAACTTTGTTGTACGTAGATACTTAAGAATGTGTTGTCTGAAAAAATATACAGATATTTATGAAGTATTTAGTAAATATAGATAGATTTATATAGAAGTAGTAGTACAATAATTTTGTACGTTTTAATGAAACGATTTTGCTTCTTCCACACCGATAGGTCTCACTTCCTTCTGATTTGCAGCAATTGATTGGTACACTCTTAAAAGGCAAAAGAGTGAAAGAATTTCCAAAAGAATTGAAAAATTTCGCTATGACGTTACATTTTTATTTGCCAAGCGGCTATAATTTTGTACGAAAAAGATTTTTAAAAATGCTACCACATCCAGCGACTTTACGCCAATGGCTGAAATCTGTTAATTATAAACCAGTAATTTCAATAGAGGTTTTAGCAACAGTGTCGAATCTCATAAAAACAGCTAAGGATCAGTCCAAGAAGTTGTATTTTAATTTAACAGTGTATGAAATGGCGATAAGAAAACAAATTCAGTGGAATAAAAATTCACGAAAATTTGAAGGATACGTTAATCTAGGCAGAGGCGACATTGATGGAAATGATGATACTCCTGAAGCCACTAATACGATTGTTTTTATTCTTGTGTGCATTAATAGCAATTTTATAGCATGCTAACATCAAAATGCCAACTTTATTATCGATTTTGAGGTTGTTGTGCTATAAAATATCGTATGAGACGAGCAAGGTAGAAAACCATCTCTCACAACAGTGTCATAATATACTATTAAGATACCAGTAGCATTTTATTTTATAAACGCGTTGTCGGGGGTAGAAATTTTAACTAAATGCTGCGCATATGGTATTGATGTTCGCAATATAACGTTTGACGGCGCTTTCTCAAATATTAGAATGGTGGAAAACTTAGGTGCTGATATTTATGATAACTTGGCAGAATACTGTAAAACTCGCGAAAGATCTGCTTTTGAAAGATACAAATATGCAATTTTTATTAACCTATAAGCTAACATAAGATCACTTGGAAACATTTTTCTTTTGCATCAGACGATTTGGCAGATTTAATAATAATCCTATCACGGTTCGATTCCAAAGTACGTACAGAAAATTACTGAGCCATGTAAGCAAAGCGTTCCTCTCAGTGCAAACTGCATTGCCGAAGACGACGCACTTCTTTTGCATGTAAACTCTGCAGTTTCCGATAATGCGATAGAGAAAACTGCAGAGAAAAATATACAACTGAACGAAAATCAATTAAATGACATTTGCAGGACAATCCCAGAAATGCGTTTAAACGAATATCTAGACGAAATAATTGCTTATATCAGTGGCGCAGTTGTCAAATCAATAAAAATTAAAATAAAATGTGATTTGTGCTTCAAAAGCTTGGGAAGAGGGACAGGTGAAGAAGCTTTATCAGCAATTCAACGACGAAAAACTTATGGCAAACTGATATATGCTTCAAACGACGTCGTATTTGTTTGTAAAATAGCAGAAAAAGTTTTTCGTCTTCAACAATCGTTTACTGAAAATTACTTGCTTGTAAAACTAATTGCTTATGCGATGCATTCAATACCGGTAAATTCGCTATTTGTAAACATGTTTTCAATCAAGCACCATTATTCGATAATAAAATTAATTCTTTATCAATTTTTCCAAATAAGGCTTTAGCACGAAGCTACTACCTTACACGTAATTCAAGAAAGAGTACGAACCAAATATAATATGTGGTCATTATTTTATAATCAGTGAAAGTTATTCATAACATGTAATAAATAAAAAATAAAAGACAAACTTTTTACTTAGTATACCTTGTAAGTCCTTAATTCTTCTTCATGAAAATATCTTAATTTAGTGAAATGACAATATGTTTAATTATTTATAACTGAAGAAAAAGTACATATCTACATAACAGCTAAAAATATTGCAGTAGTAAAGATGATATTATATTATAAAAAATTATATTTTATAATGTTTTTCATAGATGTGGGGACAAAAGTGCAGTATACGAAAAAAAAAAAACAATTTGACTTGAATTTGGAACCTCAGCGTGGCAAAAGGTATAATTGCAGCGCGCCTTAGCCCTCATAGCCACGATTTCATTTGGAAATGACAATTAAAAACTTGCATATGATCATCGATACCACGGGGGTTTAATTATAACTTAATATTTTAGGCTTAAATAATGTCATAAGTTGTTTGAGGGCTTAAGTGTGATTGTTTTAGTAAAAAAAATTCGTTTGCATTTGGGATTATAATAAAATTATTAACGATCTACTTGTCGAAATTTGTGCAACCATATACATACATACATGAATGAAGTTATTAATTTTCATCGTATCATTGGTCGATTACTTTATGCAATCAATAATAAAATAATAACAAATTTTTTTTTGCATATTCTTATATACACGGCGATTGATTTGATTTACCGGCCGCCTGCGCCCGCATTCAGCTGTCTCTGCGCAGGCGCCAACGTAAGCTCCGCCCATTAGAAAGAGAGAGAATGCTCTCGTTCGATCAGTCTTTCTCTCTCGCACCAGGAGCCACTTTCCGTATATTTGACCCGCAGTCTATACTTATTATGTCTATAGTTTGTTTAGCGACAGTGCAACAGCTGTTTAAAGACATAACTTTAAATTTAAGCGGACGATGTAAACACAATTACTCTGCGCAACTACAGAAATTTGTGGGAAAGCGATACCCAACTGTATTATTTATAGAAATCTGTGGGA
>QLSS01000212.1:3529-17808 GCA_024372645.1 Trichomalopsis sarcophagae | reverse complement strand
AGCGATACCCAACTGTATTATTTATAGAAATCTGTGGGAAAGCGATACCCAACAATATTACACATATAATAGCTTGTGCGTCTAACTTCACAGTCCTACCACTTTCAGGCTAGAAAGCCAACTTCACGGTCCTACCACACTGGAGAAAAAAGTAAAGATACTGTTTTGAGCATTCTTGATACATAAACTTTATTATTAAACGAAACGTCTTTTTAACAAATATTTTCATTGGAAACCATAGTTTAGGTCAGAAAACATACTGATAAGCCAAAAAAACTCACGAGCAGTAACAATAAGCATTCTTTTTTTTGCACAAAAATCCAAACACCAATATAGAAGTAAATAGTGTCACAAGCGCTGCAGCTTCGTCTGCTCGATGATACTTTTTCTCCTTTCTGCAACGTTTCGCCCCTGGTTTGGGACATTATCAAACCATTAGAGTAGAGAGGGGCAAGCCCAGGCAGACAGGTAGGGGAGGTAAAGGAGGGGAGGGTGACGCCATGGCTCGTCCGGGCAAGTCTAGTTGGACCTCTCTGGTGGGGGGTGATGACGTAAGAGCGTCGCATGTACGGTGGTGCGTCCCCAGCGGGGGTACTGCAAGGCCCGTGCGGGTGTAGGGATCGCACTCGCGCTACGGGAGGTCATTTGCACAATGAAAAGGACGTGCATTTACTTGTTGGCTAGCTACGACATGAGCATTGACCCTTTTTTTATATAGCATACCGAGCTATGTAAGTGACATTAAAGCAATGAGCTGCAGCAGAATTTTTTTCCAACAGGATGTGTATAGGGATCGACCTTTTTTTTGACAAGCTGAAATTTGGTGCGATTTGGAGGAAAGCTACGAGAAAAGCAGTGAGAGAAATGCTATTATGTGTATTTTCCGCAGAAATAAAACTGAAGGTTTTTTTTATTTTAAGTTTTGTTAAAATGAATTTTTGTGCTAAAGATTAACGTATATTATTATTATTATTATTATTATTATTATTATTATTATTACTATGAAGAGGGGACCACCAAGATCCCTGGCACTTGGGCTGTAAACCCATTGTACCACCCTTCGTCATGGCATCCCGTTCGCAGGTAAGCCTGCCCTCCCTGCTGAAAGACGCCAATTAAAAGCGATTAAAAAAATTTTAATCGATTTTGAGACTAATTCTTGTATGTCATTATGACAATTATATCTAATTAATTAATCTACGTGTTGATCAAAAATGATTAAACGGAATTCATATGAATAGATCTAATCGGATATAGATTAATCAATGTTCATGCATTTTTGTGCGATATAGTTGTATATCTAGTCCCACTCAGATTAATATATTTTTATAGACGAAATCATTATCAAAATCAATTGTATTTAATTCGATGTAATTCACATGAATGTATGTCAATGTGATTTCATAGAGCAGGGCACTGCGTTCTAGTTAATTGATATTTATAGGCATTTTACGCAGTAAACTAATTGATTTCAATTGTATCTAATTTATATCAATCCATTTTTATATGATTCAATGTTAAGATACAATATTGTACAATCTAATCATTTTTTATCGGCGATATGCATATTAAAATCAATTGAATCTAATTTAACGCAATAGACGTCAATTGGTTTTAATACGATCCAAAAAACAGGCTATCCGCGTTCAAAATAATCGATAAATATATTATCGATTCATGCAGTGAAATCGAATGATTTTATTTGTGTTTGATAATTGACATCTATTTTAATATGAGTTAATGGTATGATACAAAACAATATAATTCAAACTAATATTTTAATCGGTAAGTTGCAGATTAGAAATATTTCTATTTTGTTAATGAAAAAAAAAATCAACATGCAATTGAATAAACGATGCTGCATATGATGTAATAAGAAACAATCGTTACAGTGACACACGTTATAGTTTTAATTAGATTTTTATTTTTAATAAATACTATAGTAATTTTTTATAATTTTATAAAAATATAGTAATAAGTAATTATACTTTTTCCTTGGTAATATCCTCATCCTTATCTGATTCTGATCCGGTTATATCAATACTTGGATACATAGTCTCTACAGCACTCAAATCCGGTGTTTGATTATCTTCAAGATTTTCGCTATCCGATAGTACTGTAGATGATCGAGATAACGGAGATAATGGGGACAATAGAGAAAATGGGGATGAGGGCGGATCATCTTTATCAACTTTAGAATTTCGTTCATCACTCGATTTTGGAATGTTTTGATCTAACAGAGATTGTTAACCGTTAGCTTCATCATTTTTTTCAGTTGACGTCAAATATTCTTGCTCGTGATTCGCTTGCTCATCTTCTGATGCCTCACTGTCTTCTGTCATATTTTAGATTTAAAATAATATCAAATATTAAAAAATAAAAATATACAATGTTTTTAAATGTGTTGACGTGATATGTAGCTTATTAAGGGAAGAGTAAATTATATTATTTTGTCACATTATGATTGAACATAAATCGTTGCACTTAATTATCGTGGTCTAAAGTTATAACCGAATGTTGAAAAATATGTTTAAATGATCTTAAAATAACAACAAAATTTGAAACAAAATATTAAATAATAAAATATACTCTTTCTTTTAATTGCGATTGCGTAATCGCTTACCTTTCTTCTTACGTGACTTCTTTACACTTGGGGGGCGTTTTAAATACGATATGAATTTTGTTATTATGAGTATTAAAATAAATAAAAGTTAATAAATATTTAGTGAATTATTTTAGTTTATAAATAACAGCATCATTGAATATTCATCAAATAGTATTCTGTAGGGATAATATATAGTCGCGTAACGTGCCAATTATATAGCGTTACCATATGTAGGTAAAAGATGTAGATAAGTTACCTTCACATGCCGACAACTTTGTCGCATCTAATTGCTCGACTGAAGTACTCGCATCATCCGGCGCATTAGTTTTCTTCGCCAACGTTCGACCACTAGCTCTAGCGGTCACCGTGCTTTTGACGAGTGTAACTTCTCCAAATACCGCTGTGAGTGTATTGCCTACGCATTGATATGGAGACTTCGACAACATTATATTGTCGTACACTGCACGTGTCAATCTCTCACCTCGTCCAATGGACATCCAAAGTAGAAATTATAAAATTAAAGACCGTGAGGATAACTGAAAAGAATAACATGCTATTTCGCGATTAAATAACGCGCTATCTCAATGCGCGCACTCAAAAACGATTCTTTAATGCTGACAGGATTTCCGCAAAAGAACGAGAGAAAAAATTCGCGTCTGAAATAGAATCCTCTTTAAGGAACAGTCGGAGAAAACTTTGCATCGTTAGATTTTATTGTTTGTCCAAATTATCAACTATTACACACATTTAACCATTTTTAATTATTTTTATGAGCATAATGTAATGTTATTTTATCGTATTGTCTGACTGTCGATAGTGTCCAACAGGTAGAAAATTTGCATTTCCATTACTACTATCCGTTACCGTGCTATCTTTAGTTTCTGCTAATTGGTCCTTGATAACTGTGTACAGGATGTAACAAAATGTTGTTATTTATATACCAAACCAAATAAAAGATATAAAAAATATAACTTTACCTTGCTGTTCTTCAAACTTTTCAATCACTTTATCTACTAATTTATTTATTCGATTTTGAAGTTGTTCTTTTTCTTCAATACATTTTTCATACTTCGTTTTGTAATCCTTCTTATCCTACTTCAGTTTCTCGTTTTTTTCTTTGTAATCATGTAAATCTTTTTGGAATGCAGTAAGACTTTTTTGTAATTTTTCATGTTCAGTTTTTAATTTTTTAAATTTTTGTTCGGTAGTGGTCTAATCTTGGTTAGATGCAGGCTGAAATAATGATTTAAATAAATTATCACTGCATAATAATTATATTTATATTATATTCAAAATATAATATAAATAATTATTAAATAAATATTTTTGCGGTGCCTATCTGAAAAAAGTTAGAACTCAAGTTTTTTGGACCTCAATAAAATGGTAAATTATGATGTCATTTATTCTTGCACTATCACTCAATTGAAAGCGATAAGGTAATTGCAAATTGATACGGCTATAGGAAAGGTTGTTCTCTTTAAAAAAGTGATGACCGGATGTTTTGAAGCCGTGAATCATAAGCGATTGGATTGGTTGAGAAAAACATATCCAGTCTGAATATAGTACCGATTTTAAACTTCTAACCTTAGAAAATTGAGTGTGCGGAACGCGCGTTGAATTTAGCTATAAAATAAAAATTAATAGATTCATGATGATCTTAAAATTCTATTGACTCTAATAGTTTTTGTAATTACTTTTATCGATTTTTATTGTTTATAATGCATTTTATCTAGTTTCAATGAAGAAAATAAAACCAAGGGTCAGCATTGAGGTCGATGAATTATATTATGTACCAATTTACTTTAGTTTCTCGTTGCATAACATAAATTCATAATAATTAAGTATTTATTAACATAATAACGTTACCTTGGTTTTCGAATTTGTATTCCTACTGTTATCCTGAGACATTGGCTGAATGGGCTTCTCGCTCTTATTTTGTACGTTACGTGCGTTCTCCTTATTACTATCCATCTTGGATGTTGACTGAGTGCCCTCAGTGGGGTTAGTACTCTCCTCGCCATTGACCTTATTCTGAGTACTGTCTTCATTATTGACCTCCTGCAATACTGACTCAAAGGATTCATTTGCCTTATCTTTGGCATTCTGAGTATTAGGCCCAACACGATCATCATCGCGTTTTCGTGCATCAGTGACAGAATTCTCTAATCTAGCAGATAACTTAGTCGCAGATGTTGAAGGCAAAGCTTGCTGAGGTAGATTAACTGTAGACTCATTCTGAAAATTATCAAGTAAACGTGTAGAAGATAAGTCAATTGTAACTTCTTTCAGGGGTGTAGTCTTGTCAGATATGCACTCTTTCAAGGCCGATTGTTCCATGTGCAGCAAAGAAGCAAATTTGGCAAATTTCTTTTGTTTGGAAATCTTTAATCAAAAAATAAAATTATGAATATTGATATTTACGTTATTACACATAAAATTAATTACATATCCCTAACAAACATTTTAGAAACAAATGGACTAAAGTTAATTTGGAAAAGAATTATCAGCTGCATTTAAACTTACTCAAATAAAGTATTCGAGTTGAGTGTGCACCTTACATTGTATTACAATCGTATTACTTTTTGCTACACCTTCAGTCAGGAATAAATGATACAAACAAGAATCTTTATTGAATGATAATCAACCCTTAGAGATCGGTTGTGTGGCTTTTAGTAATATACAATATAGATGTATTTCTTTATTCTCGAAATACAAGCTTGTCTATTCCTAAGTTATTAGCTAAGGGCTTTTTAATAGAAATCACGTTAAGAATTTCGAATATTTTTGAAACCGTCCTTAGTTTCACTCCCCACTTAGCACGGAACGTTGTAGGAACGCTGCTACAACATTGCATTGAAAACGAAAGAACGTTCCTCTAAAACGTATTTAACGTTGCTACAAAGTTGCAGAAACGTAGAAAAGTCACACTTCGTTTACAAGTAAATGTTGCCAAAACGTTTTGAGATAGGTAATAGAGCTAGAGACCTTGGTGGAACGTTGCGGGAAAGGGCTATTAGAACGTTGATGCTTCGTTGCAAGAACGTTTCTAAAAGCATATTAGCGTGTGTACGGATGCTTTTAGAACATCAGTTATCATTTAGATGGCGTATCCATCTTATCTTATCCTTAATCTCGCTTTTTTATTAGAACTTGATTAAAATTGATAGCATCGATAGGATTTGATAAAATTCAATATGGAAAACGACAATTAAAATCAATAGTTAATACGAACGATAAGCCTTTATTGACTTTAATTGTCATTTTTTGTATAGAATTCTATAGACTCATATCAATTCTACCGATTTTAATCGAGCTCTAATGCATAAAGTAGAATTAAGCTTCAATTCGATTAAAATTTTTATGGATCTCTATTAACTATTTTTAACAGGATAGTCAACAAAAAATTTGGATCCTTTTCATTCTTTTTATTCTAAGTTGTTTAAAATGATTACTATTTATAAAATTTACATAATGAGGACATATATAGGTGTTATCATCAGGATGATAACATTAAGGAGGTTGTATAGTGATTGCAAAAAGGTAGGATCGAGATGAAAAATGTACTACAGGCTTCTTTGTGATGTACAAGATAAATCCGTCAAAATTTCAAAAAGTTTCACCACGTGGTTAATGAGATATTTAATATTTAGTTTACACGCGAAAATGACGTTTTTAATGGAAATATCGTGGGTTCACGTAGAAAATCCGAGTTTAGGAATGTTTAAAAAGGTAAGAGAGAAATAAAAAAACATACTACGAGAAAGCTTATTCGATTCTGAAGAGATTAGTACTTTTTAATAGTATATTGTGTACCAAGGGCGTAAAGTGGGCTTTATTAGACCGAGTGTGGAGTTTGCAGTACGAGTCGAAGGCGAGGTAGCACGAGCCGAAGACGAGTACTGCAACCACACGAGGTCAAAAAGCCCAATTAGCCCTTGTTGCACACCATATTTTTTGTGACGCATGTATTGATTTTCGCGTTTTTCATGGCTATGAAGCGGGAGTAGATTAGCTTTTTTTTACACGGTCACTACACACCTATAATATACAGTATGTCTACGATCAAGCGTACAGATACTTAAATTGGTGATTTTAGCAAAATTAGCGGGGGTGCAAACAAATCTTTTTTAGTGAAAAGTTAGAGTAAACTTAGCTCTAGCTTATGTCGTTTGCTCCTTTCGATCGGATTTATCATTAAAAAAATTGTCCGAGGCTAAAAATAATAACTGCAAAAAAAAAAGTATGGCAGGATGTTTTTTACCCTTCCATCGCATAGACCGTGGCCAATAATGCTTAAAACCGCAAAAAAACATTATTCTTAGATGTAGATTTTATTTTTTAATAATTAACGAAATAAATTTTGTAAGATGTGAATTAGTTCGCGAGAGCTAAACATGGCGACCACGGCGGAACGCGGAACAGGGCGGACCGAAGTAAGACGGTACTACATCGGTTTGTTATTGTTATGACTCAAGGTTAGTTTGTCTGCTAGAGGTGTCCCTGTCACAACGCCCGACTCCGAAATCCGAGCACAGCTTTTCGCGAAATGTCGGTAGATCGCTAAAGAAGCGATCTCGGAGCTTTCGCGAAAGAGTGCGCATTGAAAATTGATTATTTGGAGCTTGTAAATCAGTCAGCAGTGCTGCTTTCCTTTTGTTTAAAAAAATCCAAGCCCAGTTTATAGCGAAACGTCTGTCGATTACTGGAGCAGCGCTCGCGGAGCTTTCGCAAGAGAGTATGCGTCATGAATATATTTTTGAGTGCTCGACAATCAGCAGGAGCGGTGCTCCCCTTTCGTTTATAAAAATCCATTCAAGTTTGTTACAAAAATTCCGTACATCGCTGGAGCAGTGCTCTCGGAGCACTCGCGAGAGTGTGCGCATCAAGAATCGATTATTCAGAGCTCGTGAATAAACATCCGAGCCCAGTTTCTAGCGAAGCGTCCGCAGTTTGCTGGAGCACCGCTTTCGGAACTTTTGCAAGGCAGCTTTTGTATACACCTTGTTCAATAAAACCCGAGCACAGATTCTTGCGAATCGTTGGTAGATCGCTAGAGAAGCGCTCTTGATGCTTTCGCAAGGTAGCTCGCGAATTAGCGGAAGCGGCCCTTACCCCTCGTTTATCAAAGCTCGAGCACAGTATCTTGCTAAATGTCAGTAGATCGCTGAAGCAGTTGTCTCGGAGCTTTCGCAAGAAAATTCTTGTTAAAAAACGATTCTTATATCTGTTATTGATCGATTTTTATACCACTACCGGCTATGAATGCCTACTGTTCGTTGTTTCGCTTACTCTGCGTAGTGTATATTGTTAAGCCTCGTTATATGTTGTAAAATCTGTAATTATTATAGAAAAAAAGCAATGAAGAAGATTACCTTTTTTAGTAAGAAACACTGCGTCGATTATAACCAATTTTTCGAACTCTGAAAAATCGGTATTATATAAAAACTTTTTCATGAAAGCTCCAAAACAACTGTTCCAGCGATTTACCGATGTTTTGGGTGCAACAGTGCTCAGGCTTCAATGAACGAACGGTAGCAGCGCTCCTACCGATTATTAATCTCTTTAAAGACAATTTTTCCGCGAGCTGCCTCGCGAAAGCTCCGACAGCGCTGCTGCAGCGATCTACCAACAATTCGCTATAAACTAGGCTCGGATTTTTATTGAAAAGATACAGCACGGCTGGGCAAGAAACAAGAATTGAGCTTTGATTATCCAGGGGTAGCGCTGCTCCTGTTGATTCTTGAGCTCCAAAAAAAACATTTTTAAGCGGGCTGCCTCGCAAAAGCTCCTAAAGCGGTATACCAGTGATCTACGGATGATTCGCTAGAAACTAAGTTCAAATTTTTATCAATAAACGAAAAGCAGCGCTGCTGACTGATTTACAAGCTCCAAATAATCAATTTTTAATGCGAACTTTTCCGCGAAAGCTCCTAGATCGCTGCTCGAGCGATCTATCGACATTTCGCTAGAAACTGGGCTTGGATTTTTATAAACAAAGGAAAAGCAGAGCTCCTGACCGATTTACAAGTTCTGAAAAGTAAAATTTCAATGCGAACTTTTCCGCAAAAGCTCCGAACGCGCTGCTTAAACGATCGATCGACATTTCGCTAGAAACTGAGCTTGGATTTTTATTGAACATGAAAAAGCAACGATCCTGGCCGATTTACAAGCTCCAAATAATCAATTTTTAATGCGAACTTTTCCGCGAAAGCTCCTAGATCGCTGCTCGAGCGATCTATCGACATTTCGCTAGAAACTGGGCTTGGATTTTTATAAACAAAGGAAAAGCAGAGCTCCTGACCGATTTACAAGTTCTGAAAAGTAAAATTTCAATGCGAACTTTTCCGCAAAAGCTCCGAACGCGCTGCTTAAACGATCGATCGACATTTCGCTAGAAACTGAGCTTGGCTTTTATTGAACATGAAAAAGCAACGATCCTGGCCGATTTACAAGCTCCAAATAAACAGTTTTTAATGCGCACTTATTCACGAAAGCTCCGAAATCGCTGCTCGAGTGGTCTACTGACATTTTGCTAGAAACTGAGCTTGGATTTTTATTGAACAGGAAAAAGCAACGGTCCTGACCGATTTACAAGCTCCAAATAATCAGTTTTTAATGCGCACTTATTCACGAAAGCTCCGAGATCGCTGCTCGAGCGATCTATCGATATTTCGCTAGAATCTGGGCTTGGATTTTTATAAACGAAGAAAAAGCAGCACTCCTGACCGATTTACAAGTTCTGAAAAGTGAAATTTCAATGCGAACTTTTCTGCAAAAGCTCCGAAAGCGCTGCTTAAGCAATCTATTGACATTTCGCTAGAAACTGAGCTTGGCTTTTTATTGAACACGAAAAAGCAACGATCCTGGCCGATTGACAAGCTCCAAATAATCAGTTTTTAATGCGCACTTATTAACGAATGCTCCGAAATCGCTGCTCGAGCGATCTATCGATATTTTGCTAGAATCTGGGCTTGGATTTTTATAAACGAAGAAAAAGCAGCATTCCTGACCGATTTACAAGTTCTGTAAAGTGAAATTTCAATGCGAACTTTTCTGCAGAAGCTCCGAACGAGCTGCTTAAGCAATCTATCGACATTTCGCTAGAAACTGGGCTTGGATTTTTATAAACGTCGAAAAAACAGCGCTCCTGACCGATTTACAAGCTCGAAACAACTATTCTCGGATTTTAATAAAATACGGGTAGTGCTACTTTTGGCAGGTTTTGGAGCTACGAAAAATTAATTTCATAATTTTATGGATTAACAACGAAATTCAAATTTTATAGGTCTTACCTGGCTGACCTCTTCATTCATTAAACATTTATTCTTTATTAAAAATTTAATTTTCACTAGGTATAAATCACTAACAGGATCATGTTAAATGAAAAGTTCATCGATTAATGACTGACAGTGTTAGAGCTATGCCAATTACACATGAATTTTTTGCTCAAGTGTGAGTTTGCGTTTGTCCTTTTCGTATTGCAAGTCTGCTAGAGCTTTGCAGGTGTTGGCTGACGAACTAGAAATTTGCTTTTATAGCAGTTTAAAATGAGCTGCGTCTCCCCGTACCGATTTTCTTACGTCCGGGTGTAGCCATTTCATAATCTCGAACATCATTATCGTTTCCTATAATGATGCTTGTAGAAAACTTCTGCAGCATTTAGTTGCGATGGCTAGCTGTGGCTTGAGCAGACGTTTGCATCTTTGCGTTAAACTATTGAACAGCAACCTTTGGTTACGGCATCTGCAAAGTCGCTGAGTTCAACCTTGTTTGCCACTTCGGCACTGGGTTATGTAAAGGTTCTTGCGAGTTCATCTTCTGTATTGACGACTACAAGTTAATCAAGAGGTTGAGATGAAGGAGAAAATGATTTACAAACGGGTGTCTTTGAACACTCGTCGCAATTTGTTTGATACTTAAAAAATATTGAAAATTTAGAATGAAATCCGCCCTGTTCCGCGTTCCGCTATGGTCGCCATGTTTAGCTCTCGCGAACTATATCATCTTACAAAATTTATTTAGTTAATTATTAAAAAATAAAATCTACATCTAAGGATAATGTTTTTTTGCTGTTTTAGGCATTATTGGCCACGACCTATGCGATGGAAGGGTAAAAAACATCCTGCCATACTTTTTTTTTGCACTTATTTTTAGCCTCGGACAATTTTTTACTGATAAATCCGATCGAAAGGAGCAAACGACATAAGATATAGCTAAGTTTACTCTAACTTTTCACTAAAAAAGATTTGTTTGCACCCCCGCTAATTTTGTTAAAATCATTTCGTTTGATCATTGACATACTGTATAGAATATTTAGAAAATACGACTCAGAAACTCAAAATTTGCATTTTCAAACAAAATTTCGTCAACGGGCAAAAAAAGTCTTTGCCAGCTGCTTACTTTTTTTGCCCGCTGCCAACTTTTTTTGCCCGCCGGTAAAAAAAATGGTACTTTACGCCCGCTTAATAGGTACAAAAAACGCGAAAATCGTGCATGTGTTACAAAAAATTCAATTTACCACACCTGTAACGAAATATAAACGCTAACATAAATAAAGTCACGCGGTTGTAGAGTGCCACAGCTGCTAGAATAGGCCAAGCTGTAGGGATTTAAAACTGCCTTATTGTGACATAAATATTAACAGGTAACCGATTGTGCGATCATGTGAAAGATGATGAGCAGATGAACAGGTATATCTTTTTCACTCGCATTTCCATTCCTTCTTGTTAATTATTAACAATTTATTGCAAAAAAAACGCGATTTTTGTCTTTGTTTGCTAATAACTTTAAAACTAACGAAGCAATCGGAATGCTCCAATGAGATAATTTGTAGAGAATAAAAATATCTACAAAATGAGACGTGGAGAGCCTCAATCGGATAATTAGGTCCTGAGAAAATTAGGAAAAACCGGGAAATCAGGCCTTTTTTCGAAAATTCGTAGCTCTGTCATTTTTTGAGCTGGAGCGCTAAAATTTTGGGAAAAAGTAGGGTTTATAATGTTCTTTACGTGTAAAAAAGCTGGGTGCTATCCGATTATTAGTTTGCTCAAAATCGCAATCCAAAGTTGGCAGTGCATTTTTTCCGGCAGGCCTGTATGCGTTACCGTAGGCCGGATTATAATTTTAAAAAAAGTTTTAGAAAGTTGACATTGTACACTACAAAACGTACATCTCAATTTTTCGATAAAACGTTTTAAAGTATAAGAAAAACACTCTCGAAGTCGGCGAAAAACGGCCGAATTCGCCCCCCTCTCCGCTGGCTTCCTCGCACTATGCTACTGCGCAGGCGCGCGCGGCCGTTTCGGCCGTTTTTCGCCGACTTCGCGAGTGTCGGCCAACCTTTTTAGCAGGGTTAGTACATATGTCATTTTTGCTAACAACACTTCTACAACTCTGAAATTTGATGATTTCCCCTCGCCCTACACCCCCCGGACGGCGGTATACAACCTCCTTAAAACTCTGGAAGTAAGCTTAAAAATTTCTGTTTCACAAGATAAAAAAATTTTTTGTTTAAATAAAATTATTAGAAAATAAAAATTTTGGCAGAATTCATACATAAAAAATTTATTTTGGATAATTTAAATCCATACTTATTACTACTGTAATAAATCAATTTTATACAATTAGGGGGCATCAGAATATACTATAATAATTCTAAAATTGACAATTTATAAAAAACCCTAATTGTAATTAATTTATTAAGAAGAATAAAAAAAGTCGATTGCTACGTCCAATTATTGGTTACACAATTATCACTGAGGGGAAAGGAGGAAATTTGCCACGCTGAAAGAAGACTATTTAATGATCTTAAAAAATCAAATGATACTAGTCGCTATTAAGCTGATCATGATACTGATTCTTAAGAATCCTGTATTCGACTGTAATTGTCAAATGTAAAAATGGGTGTTATAGGCTTTGATACATATTATTTTAACAAACAGTCAATTAAAACTGTTATAATTAATTGATTATCAAAACGTGATTATTTAGTGGATAATACTAATAATTATTAATTGTATTATCCATTAAAAATCAGTTAACTCAGGTTTTTAAAACTCAGGATTGATTCTTCGAGTTGGTTAGGTAACGTTTGCTCACAATAATCAAAATAAACACAATCAACATCAATTTTGGAACGTTCGGGTACATATATTAAACTCTCAAGCAATTGAGGTGATATTTTAACGTATCCCATTTATAACTATTATAAAAATTTATATTAAGTATAATTATTTGATTTGAATAAATCTTATTATTGAAATTACAAAATCTTTTAATTTTTATACGTAATAATATTAAAATTATTAGCAGTTATACATCGTATTTTCAAGATGTATACACTATTATTATGCCATATATATTACGATCCAGGGTACACGATTACTCAATATAGCTGCAGTTATAAAGAATCATTAGTCAATCAAATCAAAAAGTTTGACGTTAGATTATGTCAACGATCAAACAAAATTTTACAGTAGAGACAAAGAATTACAATGACTGCAAACAATTAAAATATTCGTACAATTTTGCAACAAAAAACGTTTGTTTCCAGAATATATAAATATATTTACTTGTAAGAATTTATTGTAGTAACAATTTGTATAAAATGTTTTAATATAAAAGTGAGAACTAAGCTACTACTATGTGTAATTTTTATGTCACCGCAATAATAAAGCTGTTTAAATTACTTGGCCTTTTTATACTTAAAATAAACAATCAAATTTAAGATTTTACTTTAATTACTTACAGCATTATGGCGTGCTCATTATGTGTGTGTGTGTGTATATATATATATATATATATATATATATATATATATTATTACATATTTTCTATAAGATATATATGGATATATTTCTATATAGATATATATGTGGCTGTAACCTACTTTTTATAATTATATACTTACTATAAATATAATTTAAAGTCCAAGTTTACTTACTTGATGCAGCTGTAGAGATTATAGTAATAACTGTAAAATGATATGTCTCTAAAATTTCGTATAAAAATAAACGTAAAATACACGCCTACACGCCACGCGGAGTCACATAAACTTTGCAGGTAGGTATTATTCAGAAAGAGTAAACACGAATGTCGATCGAATTTTGGGCAAAACGAGATAAACTAATAAAGCGTATAACCTTTCCAATAGTATAAGAACTATTGAAAAAATGTAGAATCTATAGTCAGTAAAAAATTGTGTGCACGTGCGGCGTCACGATCACAGTAGAACGGCAGGTAGGGATGTGTGATATTAATCGATATATGGATATATCGATATTTTCTTTATGATATATCGATTATTTATATCGATATTAGCGCTTCTGATATATCGGAATATCGATATAATTTTAAAGATATCGACTTCCGATATCTGGTGTGAATTTCGGTGTCTGACGCCCTGACCTGACAGTAACGGTTTTGTTTTGGTCACAAAGTCACAGATTTCAGCACCTGCATGCGCATGTGCAAATCTAACTATATAACCATTTCCGGTTTTGACACAGACATATTAGAATTCGTTCATCGTTCTTCGTTGAAAGCGCGGGTATGCAGGTACGGGCCAGTCGAGCACGAGCAATCAGTCCAGGACGTCCAAACTTCAAGACTACATATCAAAGTGAACGTGAACTGTGAAGAGTGAAGTGCACGTCGACGTCTTAACACTCTCAAC
>QLSS01000211.1:143000-217292 GCA_024372645.1 Trichomalopsis sarcophagae | reverse complement strand
ACCATTTTTTCGATTGTGGCTGTCCCTGACGAGTTATGAGCGGTGCCCGTTTAAATTGGGTCACCCTGTATATATATGAACCTATTTAAAATCAACGGTACTCCTACAATGTGTTTACATTTATTACTGTTTCAAAATTGAATTGAAGCTAATGAGTTCAAATAAAATGTATAGATTAAAGTTAAAATGGTGGAATGAGTGAGGGAAGGTTGGGTGAATAAATCGATGTACACAAATTTCGCGGGAAAAAGACGACTTGCCTCAGCGTAAAAACTCTGGCTAATAAGAGAGAAAAGCCGGTTCAAGCGAATGATTTATTTTAATCAACAAGAAATTTTACATTGAAAAGAGACTCTAAATTAGATCAAAAAAGAGAGAAATAAACGCAATTACAATTAACGCAGAACAGGAAAGAGACTCTAATAAATCAATAATAAAAGAGAGAGATAGAGAAAAGCACTTAAATTACGCTATCGCCGCGAGGTACCTTTACGCACGCTGGAGAGCTCTCCTACCTGAATCGCAACGGGACGTGGACGGCGCGACGTAAAGCCCTGGCCGCTCGTGGATGGGATGTACCTTCCTCGGTCGCAGGACGCCTCGACGTCTCGAGGGAACCAATCCTGGACCACGGGCAGACCTTTTCAGCCCTGCCGCGTAGGTAGCGATCGCCGGGTGGAGATCGGCACGTCGAGGAAACTCGCACGTGGCCGAAGTCCCAACACTCGATGAAGACACTCAAACAGCACACCGCACGCAAATTTGCACTCACACACGCGACGCAAGGAAATACAAAGGAGAGAGTCGATCGTCCTAAAAAGGACGTTAATAACGACTCTAATCGCAGGCTGTTAATACAATAGTCGCTAGGCGCAAAACAAAAGAAATTCGCAGCGACGACTGATAACTCGGGAGGAGCTGTCAGAACTGAACGAAACGTGCTCCCGCCCGCCAGAGCCCGCGCAAAATGGCAGAGGCCCACAGCGGCGCGCGCATGCGCTCGACCGCTCTCGCCGCAAGGCTCGCCGCGCTACGGCGCAAAATTCAAAACTAAGAAAACGACTCTGCAGAACCCGAACAAAAATATTTGTCAGTTTGTGGATTTTGCTAGATTCCACAATGTCCACATAATAATATGTGATTAGAATTAACAATTCTGCTTCCGGTTTCAAAAGATCTGGTAACCCCATTAATATAGGACATTAATTGAAAAGGGGCTACTATATAAACCATTGAGCTACATAGAATTTTAGTTCATAACTTATATTTCTTTAAACTATAGTAAAATCATGTTCAAACCTGCTTCCACGTGATAAGGTATAACTTTCAGAGCCGATGGCAAAACCCTCTTGCAGATCCTTAATTTGCAAATTTAGTAGTAAGTATTTAGAACTAAATATTGACGTAATTGAATAACATACCTAAATCACGTAAAAATGTTTCATGAAGCTAAAATATTTCAATTTTTCTAAAAAGTCAACAAAACAAAATGGTATTTAGATTGGATAATCAGTCATTAAAACAAAAATATAAAATCACGAGTTCAAAGAAAGATTGGGTGAGTGACCTGATTGCGCTCACCTGACGTTACAGTGTCAGCAAGGCGATTGAGAGAAGCGCTTCGAATTGTAAACACTTGTATCACTAGGTCAATCGAGAACATTCAAAACATATGTGAAGAAATTAATTATGCACATACCTAGAAAGTAGGTCGTACGTTGAAATATAAGTATGACAGTAAAATTTCGTTTGAATTGTTTGTAAGTGATTTGAAATTCTAAAATTCGGACTATATACGATTACGTAATAAATAAAAAGGTAACAAAAATGAGATTATCAAATGAGTGAGAATAAGAAAGAAGTAAATAAAAACAACACTCAGAGGCCAAGATTGACTAGAACCCATTCACAAAAAGTAAGAAAATAATTCGATTGCCGCCGACAAGAATTTCAATTCATAGAAATTCAAGAAATTTTGAAAGAAAATAAGGACTTGAAGCAGGAAGATACAACGCCAGGGCGAACTACAGGAGCAATTAAAAAGCAAGTCTAGCAGCTTAATAAAAATCATCTAAGCCTAAGTATACTGCTAACACCTGCATAACAAAAAGAATTCGAGACAGTGGAAAAGCCAAGTAATTCAATAATCACCTATAACACTATCCACAGCAATTCCAATAGGCCTAGACAGAACAGTTAATAATACCAAATTTTTACAAGCAGTTGAGGAGACATTGTTAATAGATATAGAAGGTATTAGTGACCAGCCTAGCTTAATTGATAACCTAAGAAATTCAAAGTTTAATTTTACTTTTGATTTTGATAATCTTCTTGACGGCAATCGTGCCGATATCAACATGGCGGAGAATCCGCTACGCTTATCCTTAAAATATGTAGCTAATTTGGTACCAGCATTTGATGGAAAAATATTTCGGTAAATGAATACATCGAAAAATGGAAACATGCCAAGAATATGTTATCAGCAGCAGATCAAGCCAATTAGTAGTATATGGGCCACTATGGAGAGAAAGGGGCGTGGCCTAACTGACGTCACCGCTCCCGTGGCTGGCGCCAGGTGTTTATGTAAACAAACACCATGTTTATATAAACAGTAGCTGATAAGGTCAAGGTCATCGATGGGTGAAAAACTTTGTTTATTTTTAAATAATTATAAATAATTTGTAAACGCAAGCCCATGTTTATATCAACAGTAGCTGATAAGGTCAATAAACATGATTTCCGACCGCTACTGTAAGAGTGTGTCATCGATGGGTGAACTACTTTGTTTATTTATAAATAATTATAAATAATTAGTTAACAAAAGCTATATCACGCATACGATACCAACCTTTTACCCAAGCAGACCCGAGCGCGACTCTCTCTCTCTCTCTTTCGCTATCTACTCCATACCGGCCCCGAGCTCGCGGAGAACGCACGTACGCGACTCTCGCTATGCCAGCCCGTCCCCTCTCCTTTTACACTATAGTAGTCCCTGAGCTCTGACGCGACGTCTCTCTCTCTCTCTCTCTCTCTCTCTCTCTCTCTCTCTCTCTCTCTTTCGCTGTCCATTCCATACCGGCCCCGAGCTCGAGGGAGAACGCACGTGCTCGACTCTCGCTATACAAGCCCGTCCCCTCTCCTTTTACACTATAGTAGCCTCTGAGCTCTGGCGCGGTGGCTCCAGCCGCTGATGTACCGGACCCGCTTCTCTCTCCTCCCTCCATACTCGCGCGCGTCCACCGCCGTCTACCTGTCGAATACCTGCTGTTTGGCTTTTATTGCCCTTGCGTCAGCTCTGATCCTTTCTGCTCTGTAATAATATGTAACCTGTATGATTTCCTACTACACGGTGCCGCAAAGCCTACTCTAAATTTCAGCTTTGGGGTTTATTGATGGGATTTGTACTCATTAAAATAGAGAAAATTTGTTTGATACAATCTTATATTTATTTAATAAAACAGCAAAAATTGAATACATGATATATTTATGCGCTCGTGTGTGTGTGTGTGTGTGTGTGTGTGTGTGTGTGTGTGTGTGTGTGAGTATATGCGCGCTTAGAACAATGAAGAATATTTACAGATTAGAAACTAACGATAGGAGATGAATAAAAAAAAAGTTATATCGGAAACATAACGTCGTACACATCTTTTGCGATTCTGGCTAAGTCAAACGCATAGATTTCCGTTAAAACTACATCTAAAACGTCGACGCTTACAGTGGCGAAATTCATGTTTGTCTTAACAATTTCGTCGATTTTATATTTATGAAGGGCGTAATATTGTTTGAACGACTTTACATTTTTCAGAATTTCACGACATAGTTCAGCCTCTTCTCTTTTCAAAGCGTCTTTTATATAATCTAAAATTGAGTCCAAGCCGCGATTAACTAATCCCGAAAGCTCCTCGAGCTGTTTAAAACGCAAATCGATGCACTCTTTTACCTGTCTTAAGCCAGCGAACGTTTGTTGATGCATAATTACACTAGGCGGACTCTCGTACTTTTTCTGCTTCTTGCACGCAGGCTGTGCAGGTGGATGCTGTTGTGTTTCCTCGTCATGGCCGCCGACACTGCTAATGAACTGATGAGCGTTGTGGGTTGCCATTTCTGCTGTAGGTGCTGATGTTGGTGTTGGCCTCTCGTCGATGCCGATCGCTCTTGCTCCGAAGCTGTTTGTGAATGTGACATCGTGATTTGGAAGGAGAATCTTGCTAGGATTTCCAAAATCCTGGTAGAACGTGAAGGAGTGATTCAGATAGGCATCCATAGCCTCCATCTGATCTTTGATCACTTCCCAACTGTGTGTGTCGAGTGTCACATACTTGGCTGGCGATCCATTGGCACAAATTTTTAACACTGCTCTGTAGTAACCGCTGTAATACTCGAGGCCTATGGTTGCACGCTTGCAGTTTGATTTGTTGAGCACGTACGTCGTCGAGTACAACAAGTTGCAGGTGATCGGCTTATTTTTCCAAGACTCGGCACTTGGTGCTGCTGCTGCTGAATCCATTGCAAAGATTTTTTACACACGAGGTGTACTTGACGAGAGTGTTCTTACGACTGGTGTCTGGCGACTGAGCCACGACAACTTTATAAAGAATGGGATGACAAAGAGCGAACGTCAACGAGTCGCAGATCTTTCTAGAAACGACCGTTACGGTATTTACATTCCATAGTGAAACACGAGACAAGTTTGATATCGTTAAAAGTTGTTTTGTTTAACGCAACCGTCACTGCTAGTACGATTGTATAAACTACTCAGATAACAAACATCCAGTTTTGGCTGTGCAGATCTGATTACAGTAACCCCCTCCTGTAGAACTCGTGCGTGGAAATGCGTTGACTCGATGACGCATTGTTTTATTTTGCATTCTTCTCATGAGCCTTCGATAAAACTTAACGGCTAATGCGTCATTCTTGACAAAGTCTGATAAAAAAAACGTAGATATTTTCGCAGAGAAACGCCACTACACATATGATACAGAAACATAATGCAGTGCTCGCTACATACTTTAGAGTCGACGCTCTGCACTTATTTTTTATTCCAGTCGAATCTGGTGCAGTTTTTTCCGAGTCGATCAAGATGATGCTTTGATACGGATGCAACTCCGTAGCTGTCAAAGTAAATTCTGTATCCATTTTTATCTATAAAGATGGCAACCCAGTGTGATCCTGGCTGATCGGACGTGTCGAGATTCGTTACAATAGCTGTCGGTGTGGATAGCAATTTCGGAACGTGATTAGCAGCGTAAACTCCTATTGAATCGGCTTTTAATCCTCTAATAGCTGTGATTATTTGACGCGTATTCATGTTGATGGTGCATCTACGTACTCCTCTTCTACCGCACCGTCTTTTTGCTCGTCAGCTTCTTTTTTAATTCCGTCCACAACGTCGCTAGCACGAAATCTTCCGGGATAGTGATATCTCTCCATCTGCAGCCGATCGTAATCTAATATAGCTTGGTACATTACTTGGCTATTTATGTCGTACGGGTCGCTTCAATGAGGATTGGCAACGATTGAGTGTATCCACCTTCTGATTTGATAGGCTCGACGCAATGCGCAAAAATTTTTCTTCTTCTCGAATTTCTTGATACCGTGGCTGGTGCACAGCAAGACGTTAGGGAATTGCACAGAGAGTTCGTCAAACGAAGGCGCATTAAAATCTTCTAAATTTATGATTCTTCGAGCCACTACTTTTTCCAAAAACTTGGCATTTGCCTGGCCACGCACGTATATACGGCGCGCGTCTTTCACCAAGTTGCACAGATTACGACGCAAACTCTTGAAGGAGATATCTCCGTCGTGCCACTCTAAACCGTGTACATCGAGAGTGAAGTAATTATTCGTCTGCTGCATGTCCACAGGTAATTCGGTAAAACTGCACGGCGAGCGAATGGTCCAATGACCAACTATACGGCTCTGGAGCGATAAAACTCCGACTTCTTTGGGAATAAATTTTTTATTTATATCCCGAAGGCCTTGAATATCGACCACGTAGTCCGTCATGATGCTGTTGCTGCTCGAGTACGTTAGGTGCTGGCTGTTTCGGGAGGGATATTAACTGCATACTGTCATCGCGCTCGCCTTATGAAGCGCGAATCGAAAAAAAAAATTTGTTTGAGGCGCTGCGATCGAGTGTTCATGCGCATCAAGCGCTAAAATCCGTTATGATTTGGCGGTTAGAGTCGATTTCCAGAACGTTGTCGTACTCTGCGTAAACGATACAGTTGATAGCAGTGAGAAGAGCCGTCTCAAATCTCACCTCTATGCGTATGCTACCCGAGCGCACGAGATTCCAATGTGTGGCACAGTGTGCCGATAAATCAGGAGTGAGATCGAAGGCCGTCAAAAAATTGCCTTTGTAATAGTTGTAGCGATTTATGCCAAAACCTTCGTTGAGAAAATGCACGCCTGTGCCCGTGTAAAGTGTTTGAAAAGCGTCAATGTAGAGTTTGTCGAGACCCGTGAATCGTGGCTGCAAAGGTTTGCTTGGAATTTGTACACCGAGAGAAATATAATTTATAGAGGTGTTGAAAATTAAAAGGGTTTAACGCGCGGTTTCCGTTGAATGCTTTGTTTTCCACAAACCCCAGATTATTCTCTTCGGCAGCTGACCGTGTATAACGTTGTCGATCGAATCGCCCAATATTCCCGAGTGAAGAGTAAACGACTTAACTTCGACTTTCGTTATGGGATATTTAGCCGTGGTTTTCGATAACGCTTGCGCATGATCCAGTAAAACTCCAGGACTAATTTTTACTCTGCGAACTATGAGTGTAGCTTCTTTGATGCTGAGTTTGAATTTTCCATCGGCTGTCGCGTCCATCAGACAAAAAGCATCCTTACTTCTCACTAGACGTACGCTCATTTCTACGCCATTAATCAGCGTTTTATGCTGATTAAAGAGGTCGTGATGCAAATGTCCAATCATGTCAAAGTATCGTCGATTCTGTGTAAAATATTTGCGATTTTCCAGCCCTTTGTTCACGATAATAGGTGCTGTGTCAGTGTTTACCGCATTAGCTGGTGAATCAAAACCGCCGCTCCTGTCGTCGTACCACAGACTCGCTGTAAGATGTGACTCTTTAGCAGTCGGAGCGTAGTTGAGAAGCGTCTCGATGTACGCTCTGTAAGGATAGGCGTTATTAGGCGGCGAAACAATTTTCTGATTGAAAAAAACGTCAATCTGATTGAATATTGATTGCATGAAATTGTTGATCGGTCCGACTTTAAGGTCTTCGGTCGTTGCGGTAGCCTCGTCAACGGGTACGATTTTAGCTTGAACATGAAGCATAGTGTGAGCCAGATCAAAGTAATGCTCGCTACCTGCCGGCACGACGAATTCCAATGGTACGTCGACATCGCCGCTAAGAGACGACACAGGCTTATAATACAGAAAGCTACTGCTTTCAATTGACGTTTGAGTGGCTGGTAGCGTAAAAAGATCCAGCTCGCTGGACATGCATTCCGTCGAGTGAGAATGTAAAAATGCCATTTTTACCCCAAACTAAATACGCCTAGGACCAAAAATATCCGTAACACTTCTCAAACTCTGCTGCTGAGTACTTCTCTTTTTAGGCCTCTTCTTCGTTTTTCGCGTGACTCTCTTTTTCCGTCCTGACGTATGTTGTTTGCGTTTTTTGCTAGAGCCGGTTGTACTCGATGTACGCGTCTTTCTTAACTTACGCCTTCGATGCATTGCGCGTGATTTATAACCAGAACCTTTCATCATTTCTGCTATCTTTTCACCGGCTATTCTCTTCAATTTTTGTCCAGACTCTTTAGTACGATATTTAGAACGCCTCCTTGAAATTCGAGCCGTTGTTTGCAACGTCGTCCAACACCTTGATGCCTGTGCGCACAGCCTCTTTGCCCACAGCTCTTTCACCGGAAGCGATGTACGGAAGAATTTTGCGAAATAAACCTCCGAGCTATGCACCTACACCTCGTCCGCGCTGATACGTTGAACCGGAATAGACGTGTCTCACTCCTCCACCGCCTACTTGCTCGTCGTAGTAGCGTATGTAGTGACTCATCGTGACATAGCGTTGCTCTCTCTCTCTCTACCGATTACGTTTAAAGTGAAGCGTAACCGTCAGCGTTCCATATTCGAATGGTATTCGCACTCCGTGCCGATCCCTTATATCTATGACGATCGAGCGAAAACTGTGATGTAAAAGCGGAATATAATGAGCAGGTGCAAAATGTCTCACGATATTACTGCCGAATTTGTACTTTGCACTGTCCACGGAAACTATACGCAGTAGAGCAGCTTGAGTGTCGCCGACAGTGTGTGGCCCGCATACATCTGTGTACACGTAGAGCTGATCGGGTATAGCTCGGGAAAGCGATGCTAGTCTGTTTCCTAGCGCGACTACACTGTCCATTGACGATGTGACAAAGGTGCCGTTTTTTCGCCGAATCTCGGAATCTTCGAAACCGAAAATACGGCAAATTTTTTCGTTAAATGTTGTCTGATGCTGATCATCGCAGGCATACTTGCGCTGTAGCATGTAGTAGCCCTTTTGAAAGGGTGCAACTTCGAGACGCAGATGATCGTGATAGGCGGATGATTTATTTATTTCGTTGGTTAGTTGCTCGATCTTGTCGTAAATACCGTGCGGAAAAAATGCGTTTCCTGCTTTGCCTTTTCCGACTGTTTAAACGTGTAAAAGGCGTCCGATTCTTGAATGTGCACGACAGTACTCGGCACATGAATTTCGATGAGCGCAACGGACCAATTCCCGCTGAGTCTGAGCTCGCACGAGAGCTGCGTTGTAAAGCAGCTGGTGGCGTTTTCGTTGTAGTACGTCATACTGCTGTTGCTAGGCAGAACTAGGTAAAAATCGTTCTGGTCCATTTTTAAATTTTTTGTACTTCAGAGGCTTTAATCCACGAGTTGAATTTGTCCGAATAGCCAGCCCACTTCACGAGTAGCTGCTTCTTCGAGCCACGACCCTTTGTACGAATTACGCATTCTACATTTTAGTCTTTCTACCACAGCCGCTTTGATATCGGGGTTTCGAACTGTACGGAATTTGATGTCACGTTTTTTCAAAAATTCCTGAAACGTCGAGCCTACAAACTCCTTACCCTTGTCCGATTGCAAGAGTCGCGGGACGCGACCGTTGCTGCGTTCGAATATTCATCCTAAGGCTGCAGTGACGTTGGCTGTAGTTTTATCGCGTAGAGGCTCCAGCCACGCGTGTTTACTCAATACATCCACCACTACGAGTAGGTAACAGTATCCGTCGTTGTGCTCTTTGATCGTAGTTAATTGAAGCAAATCACACTCCCATACGTCGTCAATGTTGCTCACGTTGTAACTTAATCGCGGAAATTTACGCTTAACGGGTCTGTGCTCTCTTTACTAGGCAGTCGTCGTTTCGCTGTATTATTCGGCTCTGTCAAATTTTTACCAATTTTCACTATTTCCGGATTTCCAATCAGCTTTATCGGTGTGTCGACTGTCTTGATGAATTCCGACTGATCCAGTGTTTTTTTCCTGTGTGCGACAACGTCGCTAATCAGTTCTATAATGTTGGAATCTTGTATGGGCCGGCCGTCTATACTGACTCTGCCAGTGCTATCCCACTTGAGACGATCGCCGGCAACGGTTTTCCAGTGTTTCAGCAGAAGGCGCGTTTTCTGAGCGTAACTCTTGGGCACGCTGTCGAGTATAATTTCTTTTGTCATTGGTGCCGAGGTGGCCTCTATTTCGTCGACGTCGCGCTCGTAATCGTGTTCAGTGTGACGTTCGGAATCTTTGAAAAACAGATATCGCCGCAGTAGTTGTAAATAGTTTAGACATTTTTCACGCTCATCTGTAAATTTATTTGAATGTAGAATCGTGTGCATCTCGGAATCGAGTCTCGAGAGATTGTCGCCGCACGTTTGAACAGAGTTTTCACACGACTCGTTTGGCGGTTGTGCTGCTGCCGCTGCTGGCTGAACGTTTTGCATGCGCGAAAACATATCTTCGGGCACGATAATCATTTTTCTGGCAAGATCCATTTTAGTCTTCCGTTGCTGCTGCTGCTGACTTTTAATTGAATAACTTTGAGACAAGAGCCCCGATAATAGGTGCGAGTAGAAGCGGCAAAAAAGCACCACCGTGCTTTATGAGAACTCGTTTCTTCTTTTGTCAATCGCTGACAGATTTCTTATTATTGCAAATAGTCAATTTTCTCAGCACGTTTTTGCGCTTTTTGAGTCGTCGTTTATGCGAGTCTTTGATTTTGATCACACCTTGCAAGATATTCAAAGCGTACTCGCATATGCAACGCACGAGTCTCTTGTCGGCTTTGCGTAAAAGAGCCGTGCGTTGTTGACCGTCCGTGTGACAAAGAGCATTCAGTACAGCTACTCGTTTTCTGATGAAATGCTTGGTGTCGAGCGTAGCCACGACGGGTATACAACAGCCAGCCTGTTTCTTCTTCCTAGATGTTGTTGGCATCGCACATCTCCGGCAGATGCTCGAGAAATTTTTTCAGAAATCAGCTTTTTCCAGCTCCTGTCGGTCCTGCTATGCACGCCGTAAAAGGATGCTTCCAACGCGTATCCATCTTATCGACTAAAGCGCTCTCACGCGCTGGCCGCTTATACGCGTATATTAGCGGCCGAAACAGCGCGAATACAGCTGCCTACACTTGTGATCCTCGATATTACTGTAGCCGCGATTGCAAAAAGTACAGAAAAATTTTGCCCTCGCAGCTCCAAAAATATTGACGATCACGTCGTAATGAAGCTCGGAGTAGAGCAAAAATATTATGGTTGTGCAGGTATCGCTACGTCCGTCAAAAAATGGTGCTTCACCGCTGTCCAGCGAGTCTCTCTCGTAAGCAACTAAAGCTGTACCACGAGCGGTAAAATAATGCTGGAATTGACGAAGCTCTCGTATACCGCAACCTTCGCGAAGTACAAGAACACCGGCATCCTGGCATAATTTTACAGCTCGTTCATGTTGTAGCTACCTACGACTGTCGCGGATGACGTTCCACTCGGCTAGCATCGCCAGGGTATCGTTCGCCTGGAGCGCGATTTTCGCCTCGCCTACGACGAGCGCACTCGGCAGACAGAGATTGTCACGATTGCTGATCTCGATGATGGAGCGTTAAGAAACGCTGTCGACGGTCAAGTTTTTCCGTCGAGAGCCACCTGCACCTACAGGCATCTCTACGGTGGTCAAACAAATGGTAAATGACTCGTCGACTCGAAAATTTGCGTTACTCTGGACGAGTCCAGACACCACAGACCATAAATCGTCGCCAGTCAGCGCGATCGCGAGATGATACGAAATCCCGGCCGACCCGTTGGCGAAATATTCGCTCGAGATTGAAACACCGACGGGATCGCTCCCGCTTCTGATTAGAGTTAGCAAATACTCGTAAATATCGCGTATTGCTAACTCAACCCAGCTGAGGATGTTGGTCCCACGCGGCGGTGTTTTAATCCGTAGCGTCAGACGGCGTGCGTCTGTACGGAATTTCCGCACGCGATGCACCGTATTCGCGATTATTGCGAAGCGCCGAAAACACGTCACGAGCTTTCTGCCATAGACTGTGAACAAGTCAAAATATTAGTAGCGCAACACAAGACAAAATCTTTTCAAACGAATGAAAAAGGCCACTCAGCTGTCCCCAAACAGGTAATAAACAGCAAAGGTTTAGCAATTCAAATAGTAAATATTAAAATTTTAGTAACTCTAATGATCTTACAAAATATAGCAACTATAACGATAAAAATACTAATTTTTAAAATACAAATAATAGCCAAATAAAGTGTGATTTATTTGGCGTAGAGAGAGAACTGAGCGTAAAATCGGGAAACGAATAAGGCCTTCTCGGACCGAGTGGCTGAGAAGTTACAACACGAATCCACTCAGCAATACAGAAAACAAAAAACTATTATGAAGGAAAATAATGTAAAACTATCTAAAGCAGATAAAAAAATAATTTTCGAAGAAAAAAAAATATCAAGCCGCGCTGTACTGCGTAGCCCGTAGTTGACATTACTATTACTATCTCGCTGGTCCACACGCATGCACTACCTGGAAGAAGCCAGCGTAGCGCCGAACCAGCGTGAGTGAAGAAGAGAGCAAATCGCTGGTAGGGGAAAAACCGCGTCGTGCGGATCCGCTCGTAGCTCAACGATAAGCCGAGCGTGTGTGTGTAAGAGTCGTTGTATGAGTATGCGAATTATTTAGCCAGAATGAGATAATGTAATTTGCAAATCGAAAAATATGTACTGAATGAAGGAGTGATACTGACTCGGGAGAGTGTGTTTCCGAGCAAAGTGTTCCTGTCAGAATGCTTGTAAAACAACAATAAATTGAAGAAGTATGTATAGCGCATGCGCGAAATTGTATGTGAGACCTCGTGTTGAAATTCGCCGAGGTGACTCGGACAATAGGGTACGAGACTTCGAAGAAAGCAGTTGAGGATTTGTCGAGAATACATTAGGTTTCGAGTCGCTGACTAGTACAGACCCCCCGGTTGTGCCGCTTTTAAAGTAGTTTCTCTGTTACTCTTTGCCGCGACGAAATTTCAGAGTACGAGACAACAACAGTACGTGAGGAAGGATGTTGCAGATCAAGTGTTAACCAGGTAGAGAGAGAGAGAAAGAGAAATATTTAGAGTCGTATCGTTTGTGCCGCCGTGAATTAGCTACCTCGCGTGTTAGTCGTGAGTAATTGTGTCGACCATATTCGTGACGGTAAAACTTTTAAAGCCGGATTACCGTCGGTTTGTTTATAAGAGTGAGAATAAACATTTCCAAAAATTATTGTAAGAAAAGTGCAATCTGAATTTAATTCTCTTGACCCAAGACCTATCACGTCCGAATCTCCTCCTCCGAAAGAGAGTCTCCTTTATCCGGACACACGCGAATGTAAATTGAGAAGAGTTAAGCCGACCTGGCGCCCATTAGGGAATTCGGTCAGAACGTGTTTAACGACTAGATGAACTGCGATAGATCTCGTGTCTTTCGCGGAAAATCTACCCCGTTACAATATTGATAAGAAATTAATTCTAAATGTAGAAACTAAAATTTTAAATAAAATCCAAGAAAATAAAACCAGAAAACCGAGTCGGAAGTAAATATTGCGAAAGAAATGGTAATTCAAAAACGGAGGTAAAAGAAACGACGAAAGAATCGAGCGAAATGATAAACCAATATACGGATGTTTTTTGGGTAGAGGGCACTAAATTAGGTACATGTAACGTAGAACAACATGAAATCAATTTAACTTCTGACAAGCCAGTATACGTAAAGCAGTATCCATTAGCACACGAATCTAAGGGAATAGCTTTAAAAGAAATGGGCAAATTACAAGAAACGAAAGCAATCAGAGAAACAAACAGTGCATTCAATGTGCCAGCGTTAGTAGTCCCGAAGAAGGAGCTAATCCCAGGAGAGAAAAGATAAAGATTGGTGATAGATTATAAAGCCTTGAATGAAGTGACTATCTTGAAACGGTTACTACTTTTCTCGGTCCTGTGAATAATTCTATTATAGAAAAGTAGTGAACATTTACTTAATCTGTGTCGTAATTTTGACAACAGATTCTAAATAAATTTGTTTATTATTTTTCATAATGATTTGATAACTATAGTTGTTCAGGTCCGGGATACCAGGTAGTGAGGATTCCTTTGCAAATAAAAAGATTTTTGTTCTTTATAACAAAGAGTATATATATTCAAATAATTATATTTTATAGAATATTGCATAAATATTACATATATTCTATAACATCACATAAATCCAAAAAAGTAAATCCGTTTTGATTTTTACAAAAATAAAGAAACAGATATACGTTTAAGTTGTGTTATCTGATTAAATCGTAATGTTTCAAGAAGAGATCTTATGCAGATACGCTTAAGCTTGCTTTATCTGATAGCTCGTGTTTGAAAATTTTATAAGTTGAATTAGATAACGAAATTTTTCTAAGTTAGTTTTGTCATGAATTTGAAAATTTTACAAGTATATAGGTAATTCTTAGGCGCTTTTACAAGTATGTAGGTATTCTTAGGCGCTTTTATAGGGAAAGTTGGAGCAGTTTTGAGAGAGGAGAAATGACAATGTTGTCATGTTTTTTGAAATTTCCCGCTTCTCTCGTATACCTAAAACCTGAAGTTTGCCGAGAGAGAGATGTGGCAATGCTGTGCGTGTAGTAAGAGAGGGGGAACTCGCTGCCTTGCGGACACGAGTTGTGCTGCCGCAGAGGGGAAAGAGAGAAGGACGGACTATGCCTTCTTTTGTTTTCTTGAGTCGGGACTAGCCGTGCCGGCTTGTTTACATTTGTATACACAGCTCTGAGTGTTCAAAACTAGAATATGAAATTAAAACGCGATTCTTTTTGAGCGTGATCATTTTTTCTTTACAATTTTTTGTGGTTGAGAGTAACGAATTTTTCTATTGTGTAATCTAATAATATTATTCTGATTTAGGTTCTCTTTTGTACGCTTTTAGATCATTTATGTGGAATTTTCCTTTTTCTTTTTGATTATTGCGATCAAACAATAAATAAGTTGTATTGCCAATTTTTTGTATTATTTCATATGGACCTTCGTAAATTGAAAAGAATTTTGCAATTTTCTTATTGTCTAAATCTGAAATGTTATTCGATTTTAATAGAACTTCATCTCCCTCTTTAAATTCAACAAAAAATGTTTTCTTTTGTGAGTTATATTTTTCCATGCGCGTTTAGGTTTAATACCCATGTGTAATTCAATTGGAGTAAACATTGTTGTTTCGTGATACGTTTCATTTATAATTGTTTGGATGATATTAATATATCCTACCCAACCGGTGTGTTTTTCGCTAGTAAATGTACGGAAAAATCTACCGAGCTCTTTATTAACTCGCTCAACGATGTTACTTTGTAGATGTCGGATAGATGAATAAACTAAATCAATATTTTCCTCTCTTAATTTTTTTATCCACGCGTTCGCAGTGAACTGTGAACCGTGATCACATGAAATACGCTTTGGTTTTCCGTATAACAAAACATAATCATTAAAAATTTTCTTTATCGCTGTTGTGCAAGTTTGTCTGCGAATCGGATATAAAACGACAAATTTTGAAAATGCGTCTATGGTTACGAGTATGACCATAGAAATCGATAGATAACAAGTCATGTGGCGCTGCTGGTATTATCGACTGCATTGGTGCTGTACATGGTCGTGTGGAAATTTTGTTTCTTTGACATGAGTCACAAAATGAATTAACTTTTGAGCTTTATGTCTTAAGTTTTTTATATAGAAATCTTCTTGTAACATACGAATGACTTTTTTCGCGCCTACGTGGCCATAAGTCTCGTGTGTTTCAAGAATAAGCATTTTAATCATTTCTTTTGGAATCATTATCTTGTATTGGTTTGATTGATTTTTTTTATAAATTATTTCACTTTCAATTAAATACGTTGCATTATTGCTGTTATTCTTTTGATTTGAATTTTTTGTAAATAATTGACTTAAATATTCGTCATCACGTTGTAGCGTTGACAAATGTTTAAATTTATACATTAAATCTTTCGTGAATTTATATCTTTTAAAAATTGCAATAATAATCTCTCCTGGTTTTTGTAGTTCTTCTAAATTAAAGTTAGGGTGTCGACTTAACATATCTGCTACAACATTTTCTTTACCCGGAACGTCATCAATTACTAAATTATAGTCTTGCGTGCCCGAAATCCACCGACATAAGAATATTAGAGCTTTGTTATCTGTTTTTATGTAAATTTTTGTGGCTCGTAGATAGGTACTTAATTTCTGTAAACTCCATACAACCGCGAGAAGTTCTTTCTCTGTAGTAAAGTATGTTTTTTCTGCTGCTTTGAGCGTTCGACTAATATAGATAATAACCCGTTCATCCCCGTTATCGTCGATTTGTGATAATGCACCGGCAATTGCGAAGTCCGACGCGTCACAACGAAGGATATAAGGTTTGGAAGGGTCTGGATATGCAAGGCAGACGTCTTTTTCGAAGAGTTCTTTGACTCGCTCGAAAGATTTTTGATGACTGTCCCCCCACTCCCAGGATTTTTGTTTTTCTTTCCGTAGTAGCTCCAATAAAGGTACTAACTCATGCGCATGATTTTTTGCAAATTTCGCGTAAAAATTTATTGTACCTAGAAAGGCCTGTAATTGTTTTAGATTCTTAGGATTGGATAGTTTTTATCGCTTCAATTTTATTTTCTTGAGGTTTTATCCCCTTTGTAGATAGAATAAATCCTAAGAACCGTGTTTCATTTTTGAAAAATTCAGATTTTTTGAAACTTAAAGTGAAATTCCACGTGATTAAACTTTGAAATAACTCCTCTAAATGCCCCAGGTGATCTTTTTCACTTTTTGAGATACATAAGAAATCGTCTACGAAATTTAAAATGGAATCACTGAGATTTTTAGTTACGTGAAATAAACCGCGTAATAAAGCAGCACTGCTTATCTTTGTACCGAAAGGAACTACCTCAAATTCATACAATCTTCCTTCGAACATAAATACAGTATATTTTTTACTTTCTTCACAAAGAGGTATTTGACAGAAACTTGATGTTAAATCGAGACTCGACATGACTTCCACCACGAAACATTGTTGTAAAAGCTCTTCGATATTTTGAGGTGATTCTAGATCATCCTCAAACATCTCATTTACTTTACGTGCGTCTAGGCATAAACGAATTGACCCATCTTTTTTGAATACCGGTACAATCGGACTCATATAATTGCTACTTGAACGACGTATGATTTTCCAATACAACATTCTACCAATTTCTTCCCTTAGTTTACTTTTCATATTAGTTTCTACAGGATATGGAGGGATAAAAAATGGTTCAGGATTTTTTACTTTGATTTTGTATTCGTATGATGCTAATCTACCTGGTTTCTTATAAAATACTTTTCGATATTTTTGTAATAAGTTTCTGAGTTTATCAATCGTGTCTGGACTTTTCGTTATACAGAATTTTAGTTTATCGTCGATATCCTTATCGGATATATCGTAAGGATCGACTAATGAATTACGGTTATTATATGAACTCGTTAATTGATTAAAAAATTTTTGGCATCGGGCTTTGTTTAGCACTGGCCGATTTGTTGAGTGAAGATAAACATCATTAGTTATATCTTCCTCGATAATTTCTATATAATGATGATCCATTTTTGATTCTAATAAATTCTGATTTTTATACGATATTTTTTCAATTGTATTTTCTATACGGATTGTTATTTCATCGTATTTTGTATCTATGAGAAAACCGAGTTCTTTGATTGCATCTATTCCGATAATACAATCTCGTATTAATTTTGGAATAATCAAGAAGATCAAGTCTTTTTTATATGTACCGATTTCTGTAGGGCACATTAATTGTTTATTTAACCGTGTCGATTTTAATCCCGTAGCACCTCTGATTATAGTACCTACGATAGGCAAAGTCACAACGCTTTTAAAATTTTCTAAATTGGAATTGTAGAAGTCTTCAGAAATACAAGTAACTTGACTACCGGCGTCAATTAAGGCTTTTACTGGAATATTATTGATTCTAATTGTAATTTCCGGGCATGGACAAGTTTCGTCGTTTTTAGTGTCATCGTGAGATTCATATAATAAATCATCTTGCGGATTATTGAAAATTGTACGTATTGGAACTTGTATGTTAGTTGTTTCTTGTATTTTTGAAATTTTATTTATGTTATTTTCCGAGGCACAAGAAACAACTGTTATTGGTTTTTTGGCAGACACCAAGTGTCTTTTAAGCAGTCATTTAAAGAATCTTTTAATGGAAAGTTTATTGTATTAGGTTTCGAAGCTATTATTTTGGGTTTTGTACCCGTTTCTTTAACAGGAGTTTTTGTGGTGTTGCTCGCTTTTGCCTCAATTACATTTAACGTTTGTGTTTGAGGAGGTTTCTTTTGATAATTTTTATTTTGAAAATTTGATTGTTGGATTACCGGTTTATGTGTTTGATATTTATTAAAGGATTCTGCGTTCGAGCCATCAGAATTTGACTTTCTTTTAAACAAAGATTGTCTTTGACTGTTACCGTTATCTTTGAATGCAAGTAGTTCGAAAAATTTATCTTGAGTAATAATATTTTGTGATTTTACAGTGAAACGAATATTCCAGTCAAAATGGTTTGAGATTTTTCGTACAAGCTCTGCTTCTGAGAAATTTCGTTCAAGATCTTGGACGAAACCCCATATATATGTGGCATATTCGAGATGAGAGTATTTTGAGCCCTTATTATATCTGTTGTACTCTACTTTTCGTGACCACTCATCTTGAATATCCTCGTTCCAAAATCGAGCTTTAAATTTTCTTTTAAAATCAGACAGATTGTTTATGGTTTGCTGTGCTATGTCGAACCACGAAGAAGCTGCGTTTTCTAATGTTTGGCTAATTATTATATTCATTTCGTGGCCATTTACATTTAAAACATCTATGTATCTTTTAAGATCGCGCAAATACCGCATAGGTTTTCTTTGCCGTCGGCTTTGAACGTTGGCGGTTTTAATTTCGGTGATTTTGATGTGAGGTTCAGAGTTGTGTTGTTTCCGTCTAAAGTAATTTCACGGCTTGATGACTGAATTTTGTTAAATTTATCCGTTAAGTTTTGAAATTCTTTCGTACAAATTTTGTTAGAATTTTCGATACAAGTTTTTATGTCTTGTAATGTTTCATCGAATTTAATGAGTGTATTGTTGTAGGTTGTGTGTTCAACCTCAAGTGATTTAATTCGTTTTTCATTTGATTTAGTTATTTTCAATAAATTCTGGCTCGTATTTGTCAGAGCAGTTATTTTTGATGTTATGTCTTGTTTTAAATTCATTAATACGACCTCCGCGTCCTCTTCGTGTTTTCTTATTTTTATATCTATAAGTGTTTCTACATTTTCCGAGAGGCTAGTTTCATCCGCTTTTTCTAAAAGGTAGTTTAGAACTTCGTGTATTGTTCGTGCCCAGTTGGCGTTTGATGATGGATCGTAGAATATAGATTGATTTGCATCATCCGTAGTAAGAACTGCGTTGAGCGTATCATTTAATTGTGCTTTTAATAATTCCGCGGCAGCGCTTCGAGTGACTACACCGCTCTTTCTAAGTGTGCTAGAGAATATATCTTTGATCGCGTCCGCCATTTTGTGTTCAATTATGACTGCGTAAAATGGTTGTAAATCTGATTATTATATGGAATTTAGACGATCATAGTTTTTCTTGGATACAAAGGAAATCTTGAATAAGATTTGATATAATTTCGTGATGAGTATTTACGTTTTTGTTAACTTTCTTTACGGTTTTTAAATCATCAACAATTATACACAAAAGTTGTGTTATAATATTTCCTTCGTAGGTTAATTTATTAAAAATTTTATTATGCCTTCTTTTGAGTTCAATATTTTCATTAGTTAAATCATTTAATTTGTTATTCAAAGTTGCAATTTGGAATTCTAGGTCTCTTATTCGTTGATCTTGAGATCGTGAACGAAAAAAGAGAACATCTAAAGCGCGAGAGATTTTTATTAATTGTACTTTCCCATTTATTTCATTCTCCCGGCTTGCCTTGATGGATTTTATAATCCATTTATCGGTAGGAATATGTGGCATTAGTCCTAAGAATGATTTTAGATAGGCTTAAATTTTAGTTCAGTGACTTCATATAATAATTGCACGTCTGATGAGATTGCTTAATTCTGCAAATCAAGGTTGTTTATTATGCATAAATTGCATTTGATTTATTGCTTAAATTGCAATATCTTTGTGTGTGTTTAATAGGTTGATTTTATTTTTATTGCGAAGGTTTTCACTTTATATACCTGGTATCCTGGCAGGATCGCCAATGAAACGGTCACTACTTTTCTCGGTCCTGTGAATAATTGTCTTATAGAAAAGTAGTGAACATTTACTTAATCTGTGTCGTAATTTTGACAACAGATTCTAAATAAATTTGTTTATTATTTTTTATAATGATTTGATAACTATAGTTGTTCAGGTCCGGGATACCAGGTAGTGAGGATTCCTTTGCAAATAAAAAGATTTTTGTTCTTTATAACAAAGAGTATATATATTCAAATAATTATATTTTATAGAATATTGCATAAATATTGCATAACATCACATAAATCCAAAAAAGTAAATCCGTTTTGATTTTTACAAAAATAAAGAAACAGGTACACGTTTAAGTTGCGTTATCTGATTAAATCGTAATGTTTCAAGAAGAGATCTTATGCAGATACGCTTAAGCTTGCGTTATCTGATAGCTCGTGTTTGAAAATTTTATAAGTTGAATTAGATAACGAAATTTTTCTAAGTTAGTTTTGTCATGAATTTGAAAATTTTACAAGTATAGGATGGATACGCGTTATTATGCGATATCGTTGCCTATCTTGAAATTTTATAAGTATAGAAATATTTAACAATATTCTAAGTGTTTAACTTCCAGGCATAAGTTGCTCAGGAGTTTTGACTAGGCGCTTAAATTGCGCTAGAGCTAGTGCCTTCCGACTGTCCGTGCAGGTCCTTATATAGGCCTGGGAGAGAGCTGGGATCGCGCCGCCTAATTTACTTTCACATTCATACATTCACACTTACATTCACACCTATATACAAAATCAAATCATACAATTAACTATCATGTGCGCACGCTGCGCCGCTTCTCCTACTTTGCGCCGCTGCGCTCGCCGCTCGCTATATACATATATACACGCACGCTGTGCCGCTTCTCCTACTCTTTCGCTGATGCTTTCTGCTAATACTCGCCGTTTGCTGACTCGTGGCGCTGCTGTAGTTGCGCTGTCAGCTGTATCGCGGGTTTAGCCGAAGGTGGGGAAGCGCGATACTCGCGTATATTCTAAAAATGTATTTATATAAATTTTAGTTTTATTTTAATTTTATTAATTTTTTAAAGCGGAGCTTTACGGGACGTTACAATCTATCGAAAGTTTAATGGCCAAGGTTCACTAGAAAACTCTCGAGTTAAAGTGCTCCGGGTTCTTAACCAAGTACCAAGTCCTCTGACGTCATCGTCGTGATAGATGTCCACAACCCCTGGGCACAGAAACGATTGGGTTTCACAGCGTCGTCATCGCTTAGCTAACAGAGTCGGGTTAATTTGAAAGCGCTAAAGGATACCAAGAGGGTGTGCTTGTTCGCTCTTAACGGAGCGTCGAGCGTTCGAGTCTGCGACTACAGAGCAGCTATCGCATCCAAATGGCCAAACTCGTACCAAAAGACGAGTCAAAGGCCGCGTAAAGGAAGGATTGGCGCAAGCTTCTCTATATAATAAAATAGATCTGTGACTTGTCATGGTTCGCCTGCGGCCCGTGGTTAGTAGGGAAACTGAAAGCGACGGGCCCTGGGAGGGAGTCATCGAATGGGACAGAAGCTCTCTCCTGCCCTTCAAAAGCGCTTAGGCTTCATCCAGGGGTTAAGGTCGTTGACTGGATCCTAATGATAGCCAAACGGTAAAAGGCAGTCGGGGTACTGGCCGGGTCTCACTTCGGCGGCTTTGCTCAGTACATAACATGATGTTCTGCACCATTTACGCGATTGGTACCTAAAGGTCACTTCATACGATGCCTTTGTGGAAACCGAGGCGTGTGTCGCGGGGCAGACAGAGGGCTATACTCTCTCTCTCTCTCTCTCTCTCTCTCTCTCTCTCTCTCTCTCTCTCTCTCTTTCTCTCTCTCTCTCTCTCTCTCTCTCTCTCTCTCTCTCTCACTCTGTGTGTGTCAGTGGTAGCAGACTTCACGGTTGTATAGTTTAAACCGGAGCCACTTTTTCGAATGCGAAGTGGAAGATGTGGGGTTACTAGAAGGTACCCGCGAACTCTCACCAAGGGTTACGACTCTATGCGACGTGTATAAATTCACGTCTGTGGGGTCTTTTGGAACGTGAAGGTCTCCGTGATCACGAGTTCTGGTACCTGCATTAGGGGCCGACGGCTGAGGTTAATCAGTTTCCTTTATGCGATTGAGAGTTATCTTACTGTCGGTTCGGGTGATACTGAATGGGTTGGCTAACTCACTGATTCGTCGTGTGGCGTCAGTAAATACCCAAGGGTGATGCAAACTATCGTTAGTGGAAAGAGGCTAGTACCCTTATTAATATATATAGCCAATCCATATTAACTTCCCAATATTAATGAAATTTTAGACTTAATTGGAAATAGGAAATATTTTGATGTATTAGATTTAAAATCTGGCTTTCATCAAATAAAGATGAGACCTTCGGATATTCACAAAACTGCATTTAGCTTAAATCTTGAAGATTTGAATTTGTTGTCCTACCGTTCTGTCTTAACTCAGCCCGGACTTTTCAGCCGGTTATAAATAAAGTTTTAGGCAAATATATCGATAAAATTTGTTTTAATTATATTGACGACATCATTATTTTCGGTGACGCGATTGAAGAATTAGAAAAAAGATTCGGTCTAATAGCCTAAGCATTAATAGAAGCAGGGCTCAAATTAGAGCCAAAAAAATGTGAATTTAGTAAGACAGAAGTGTGTTTTTCAGGGCATGTTATTAGTGAAGCAGGTATAAAACCAGATGAAAACAAAGTATAAGCAGTAAAGAAATTCCCAATTCCCGATAGCGTTAAAAAGGTTAGACAGTTTTTAAATTTTGTAAATTATTATAGAAGGTTTATTAAAAATTTAGCAGAAATTACCAAGCCACTAACCATATTACTACAAAAGAATAGGCCATTTGCGTGGGGATTGGAGCAACAAACTGCATTTGATAAACTCAAAGAATCATTATGTTCAGCACCGGTCTTGCAATATCCGCAATTTGATAAACCGTTTATAATATCGACGGACGCAAATCAATATGGGTTAGGTTGTGTAATTTCTCAAGGGGAGATAGGTAAAGACAGACCAATAGCTTATGAATCAAGAGTACTGCAGCATGTTGAATTTCAATATGCAACCTATGAAAAAGAAGCTCTGGGTATTATGTATGCTATAAAATCATTTAAAAATTATATTTAAGGAAATAAATTAATAATTGTCACTGACCATAGACCACTGTTATGGTTGAAATCAGCGAATAATAACGAAAGGGTTCAGAGATGGAGATTAAAACTAGCAGATATTGTGTATAAAGCTGGAAAACAGAATACAAATGCAGATGCATTATCAAGGAATCCTCTAGCGAAAATGGATATATGCGTAGTAACAAGAGCTCAGAAAGGCGAGAAGAAAATCAGACGTCGCAAGATTTGATGAATGATGAAATTGGTACAAATTATTAATGAACAAAGATTAAAACTTGATAACAAGAAGTTACAGATAAAAAACGCAAAAGGGACAAGGTACAAAAGTCTAGAAAAAAAAGTGTACCAGAAGAGGATAAATCACAAAATAAGCAGAAAATATAGTATATTCACGAATACGATACAATTTCGCAACGATAATATTATTTATATAGTTAATAATAAAGGAGAGTCATTAGAAGATAATATAGGGGAATTATTAGAAAAGGAAAATATTCATTGGAATAAAAACTTAAGTGATAATGAAATTAAAATATTGAATAAGGGTAAAAATAAAATTGTTGTTTTATGTTTAAATACAGCTGAATCAGTAGTTACTGTTAAAACTAATATCATTAAGTCATTTCAGTTATTAAAAACAATATTTTTGCAAAAAAGTTATTCATTATTTAGCATTTAAAAAGATCTAATAATACATAATATAAGTTGGGAGGAAATTTTGAAAACTATATTTGAATGTACAAATATAGAGGTTGTAATCTGTCTAAATAATATAGTTTATGTAGAGGAAAAGCAAAGAGATAAAATATTTGAAATGCTGCACTCTACTAAAATAGGAGAACATTCGGGTATAAATAGAACATATAATAGAATAAAAGATAAGTATTATTGGGAAAATCTTAAGGTAGATATTTAAAACAGAGTGAATGCATGCGAGGATTGCCAGAGAAATAAGCTAAAAAGAATGAAAATTAAATAACCTATAGTAATATACACCCTTAAAAACTTTCAATAAAATCGGTATGAATGTAGTTGGTCCGTTGAATGTTACTAAAAATAATAATAAATATATGCTTTCAATACAGGATCAACTAACTAAATTTATAATTGTAGCATCTATGTCAGATCAAACGGCGGAATCCGTAGCTGACGCGTTAGTTAAGAAATTTATATGTATTTTTGGATCACCAAAGCTTGTACTAACAGATAGAGGGGCAAATTTTACGAGTAACATTTAACTATTAAAACAAGTAGCGCGTAGATTTAAGTTCACAAAGATTGAAGCTACGGCATTTTTACCCCAATCGAATGGTTCTTCAGAGAGAGTTCATTACCCTCTGTGCGAATATATAAAAAATTTTACATGAAAAAAAAAAGAAATGGGTTGAGTTCTTAGAGCTCGCACAGTTTATTATAACACGAGTGTTCATACGAGCCATAAGTTCACACCACATGAACTAGTTTTTGATTATCCAGCTAGACTTCCATAGCGAAACATTAAAAAAATCAGAGCAATTGCCAACGTTTAATAGATATTTAGAAAATCTTGTATTAAAAATGCAAGAGATGGCAAAATTTGCTCGAGAAAATTGGATAGATTCAAAATTAAAATCAAAAGCATATTATGATCGACTTAAAAATTGGTGAAGAGGTCTGGTTAATAAAAAAACCAAAACCAGGAAAATTGGAGAACAACCATAATATGGGTCCATATGAAATCCTGAACGTACATGAAAATTGTAAGGTAACTATCAATTACAATGGAAACCTAAAAACAGTTCATACACATAAATTAAGTCGTTGCCATACTTGATACTAAAATATTTCTCTTTCTAGGAATATGGACAGTATGATTATTCAAATGATTATAATTTTTACGCTTTTTCGAAACAATCGCGCTATGATAGCACAACGATACCAAACATAACAACATTTTCTCAACTGGACTCAGGAGAATGCGAGTTCCACAATACACAAGTAAATTTAACAAGCTGATACAAGTCGCTGAATTCAGAGAAGTCGTGGTAATACAATGTAAGATAGAAATCCACCGAGCAGTATCAAGCTGAGGAATCTTCGGGCATCTTATTCCTACAGAAAATGGAGAGCAGGAATATATTTATGAAATAAGTCACGAACAATGTAAACTTATTCATGATATGAGAATTTTTAAGTATGATAATATTTACACAATAGCAAATTTGTAGGTAAATTCAACAATTACAAAAGAAATAGATTTTGCCGGAAGTGCAGAGGGCAACTCTTGCTCAGGGGCATCTTACGCTAATAGTTTTGGATCCTGAAATAAGGTATTTGTTCATGGCTCAATTAAAATAACGTTCATTCAAAATAGTGCTAAGGTTAATTTAAAAAATGATTAATTAAGATTAAGCTCAGGAACGGTGTGTAAATTTTCTGAAAAACATTGTATAGATATGGAAGGAGGACACACGTTTTGGAAAGTTTTACCGCAAGGAGAATATTTTAGAAACTCTTTTGATATTCTTTTCAAAGGATAGCAACAAAATATTTTAGCGATACTAATCATGAAATTGTTTACGCACTAAATTCAAATGAAGTAACGTTCGCTTTTGCTATTAAGGATAAAATTATGCGAATTGCAGGAGAAGTAGTACATTTAATAAAATGTGTACCATTAATAACAGTAAAAATTTTGCATCTAAAGGAATGCTACAATCAATTGCCAGTTTTATCAAGAAATGAAACCTGGTTCTTAACGCCAAAAACGCATATTCTGGTGAAGAAGGGAGTTCAAGCAAATTGTAACTCAATAATAGTACCTACATACTACAGAATTTCGAAGAAATGGATAAAATTCACACCAACACCAACTAAAACAGTATCACCTCATATTTTCAAACCAAACACAAAGATTGGATGGACATTTGAGTCTGTCGAAACACTAGCAACGAGTAGAGTATATTCTCAAGAAGAGTTGGAGCAATTACAACAGCAATTAATGTTTCCAAGAGAGAAGGCATCACTTTTAAATGTGATTGCCAGAGAAATGGAAGAAGAGAAAACATTTGAAAACATATTTTCGGAAAATACAATAAGAAATTTAGCCGAAAGTGCATGGCACATGCTTATTGAAAAACTGATCACATGTGGGTCATTTTCATCTGTGTTTATCATGATACTTATAATCCTGCAAATTGGAAAATTGATTATCGATGCAATTATAACAGGCTACACGTTACACACCATTTTTTGATGGTCAATACATCTATGTGGAGCCATTTTCAGCTCAGTAACGCATTTATTGACAACACTGGAAAATACAAGCAGCATAAAATAGCAGATTCATATGAATAAAAAGAAGAACAGAGTTTATGAAGAGACAGAATTAGATGAAATAAAGATTACCGCCCGAATATCCACCCCAATGCCACCACCTATTCCTTCAGGCCCACCACATGCAAATACCTACATGCCATAGAACAGCTGCAGAGTTTCCAGCTCAATCAGTTAAATCCAAGTAAGTAAAATTCAATAATTAATTTTCGGTCGGAATTGTGACTTAACACAATAGAGCGGACCTAAATTTTGATAAATAGTAATTATCTCGTGTGTTCACGACGAGAATCTGGAGGATTGGATTACGGTATTGCGAATTAGCCTTCACGAGTGCACACAATACGGTTTCGTTGGCGGTGGTCTAACTCTGGCTCCTCTAGCAGTATACTATGCCTTCTGATTGTTGCGCTCCTGCGCTCACTTCTCGTCACACGGACTCGCCTTTACATCGCGCGGCTGAATTCTCGTCGAGTTTGTTGCAGCCACCTTCGCGTGCGTTTATCAACAAGACTCGTGTCTTGTTGCAAAATAAATGATAAAAGGAGTTAAAAGTCAGAGAGCAGAATTAAAGAAATAAAGGATTATTATTCAATACTATATAGTAATCAAAATATAGAACGAAATTTGCATTCTAGTAATAACAAAAATAAATTAGGAATTTAGTAAAATTTAAAGAAAATACAAGCATGAGAGAGAATTCCAAGGGAAAATCCAAGAAGTTGCGTACAAAAAATTTAAATTGATCAACACTTTTCAAGTAGCCAAGATAAGTCTAACTGGATGTCCACCCGATGAGAAAAAGGCAGGGCCTACTACAAATCTTTCGTGTCATACTTAAGAAAAACGTATGTTTTAATGATAAAAATTTAGAACAAGATTACAATTTTAAACTAGATTCACTAAGTTTTGAAAGTGATAGCAATTAGGAGTAACACGTAATAAAGTCTCAAAAACAAATATTTGCAATTCTAAAATCAACAAAAATAAGAAAGAAGATAGAAAAGATATCACCACTATTTAAGAATTATGAAAATTTTACGGATATTTTTACATAGAGTAAACACACCTAATGACAAAATTCAACCAAAGGGGGAAAAAATTTAGGAGTGTATAAATTCAATGCAATAAGTGAAGCATTAGGAAATATAATCACGTCTTAGGTTAGAGAAAATAGAAATAAAAATTTTTTCATATCACCCGGAGAAGACAATCTGCGGGATACCGAGCAATACTTACACGAGTGCGAAGGAATAGAGGAGTTGCTAAATGACTATCAGAATGCGAAGTGCGAGGACTTTGTGTAATATCCAGCAAGCCAGACTACGAAATCAAAGGAAAGATCTGCGGCCATATTTTGCGCATAGATTCTGCAGCAGTCGAAGTTCCCTACTGGGAGAGAGTAAAAATCCTGCGACGCCTCGACCACCTTAAGTCGAGCGAACGAGAAGCTATTCACCAGATTGTTGACATTTATCACGAGCGATTTTACTAATCTGGAGAAAAGTTCATTCTTTCTGGCAATAGATAATCGACCTGTAAACGTCAAAACATATCTTTCCTTTAGAGCACACAGGGGTCCAATCCTGGAAAAGTTTAAGATTTTTTGGACGGCGGACTTATCTCACCGTCAAATTGAGATTATAATAGTTCGCTTTGGTAATTAAGAAAAAGGCACGGCAGTCACAGAAATCCGCAATATAGAATAGTCCTAGATTATCGAAAATTAAACGAGATCACTATAACCGATGATTATCTCTTATCGAACATTCAAGATATTTTCGAATAACTAGGAGGTTCAACATATTTCACAGTCTTAGATCTTGCGTCAGAATATTATCAAAATCCATTACACCCGGAAGATCGCCACAAAACTTCATTCACCGTAATAAGCACCGGATTTTATAAATAGAACGTTCGCCCTCAGGGCCTGATCTCTATGCCTGCCACGTTCATGCGATGCATTAACAGAAATATATATAATACACCTATAAAAGAAGGAGACAATCCTGTAAATGCACCTGCTGTCTCACTCGAAGACCTGCATGAATTAGATTCCAGACCACTAAAGGTTTGTGTGTATTTCGACGATATTATTATGTACACGAAAACGGTAGAATTGTTGAGGGGATTAAAAACAGCCAATTTTAAATTATCACCTGATAAATGTGACTTTCTTCACATAAAAGTAAGCTTTCGAGGACATGATAAGCACTTTGAGGACTTGATAAGCACTTTGAGGATTCGTCTGGATCCTAAGAAAGTAGAAGCCGTATGAAAATTTCCTCGACCTAAAACTGTTAAAAACATGTGGCAATTCTTAGGACTAGCTGGCTATTATCGGAGGTTAAACGACAAATTTTCCTTAATGAAGCACAACGCCTTCGACTCTTGAATAATTAGTACATTATGCCACAAGGGACTTAAGTTGTTGATTACTCCCGCGGGTGAGTTGGCTGCCCAAGCGAAGCGAGGGAGTAATCACCTGAGGGAATAATCAAATTAAGTCACGTGTTGCATATAGAACAAATCAGTATAATAAAAACAGAATTTTCAGAAGAAATTTATGCTATTATGACGAAATAATAGCTATTACTATCAGAAGATTTGTGTATATGGGTTCACGAGGTCGCCGATTACGGATTCGCTATTAAAATTTCAAAATTCAAAATAACGGATCCAATATGGCATACCTAAATTCTAATAAATAGTAATTATTTCTTAAATTCGGTATACAGGGGTATTTGAGTTCGCTGATTATGAATTAGCTACAAAATTTACAAAATTCAAAGTGGCGGATCCAATATGGCAGATCTAGATTTTAAAAAATGGTAATTATTTCTTAAATTCGGTATACAAGGGTATTTGAGTTCGATGATTACGAATTAGCTATAAAAATTTCGAAATTCAAAATGGCGGATCCAATACGGCAGACCTAGATTTAAAAAAATAGTAATTATTTTTTAAATTCGGTATACAAGGGTATTTGAGTTCGATGATTACGAATTAGCTATAAAAATTTCGAAATTCAAAATGGCGGATCCAATACGGCAGACCTAGATTGTAAAAAATGGTAATTTTTTCTAAAATTTGGTAAAAAATTATAATAAATAGTAATTATTTCTTAAATTCAGTATACAAGGGTTTTTGAGGTTGCTGATTACGAATCATATACTTAATATAATTATATGTATACTACGTATCATATTGCGGATTAATTGTCTCTACTTCATCAGCTATTTTGAAAAATGTAAATCGAATATCATATTATCAATCAGCAATCTCCGAAATTTCTATTTATTTACTAACATATTGAAACCGCCATATACAGTATTTAAAATTTTTTTTAAAAGATTCGTAATAGTGATCTAAAAAATTTGAAAATATAAAAAATTTTGTTGGTCACATCGGACCAGGTATTTGAAATTTTTTAATTTTAACAAAAGATTCGTAATCGACAGCGACCTCAAAAACCCTTGTATACCGAATTTAGAAATATACGCCAATAATAAAAGTATTTATTATCATATATTACTGTATACTTTGAAATTGGCTTTTCTTAAACTTAAAAAAATCTCGAGAGCATTTAAATCATTACTATTGAGCGTATGCGCAATCTGTTGGTATCTACTTGAATATATTAACCTAATTTTTCATAATTAAAAAGATTCATCCAAAAATATTAAGTTATTAACTTAATATTGCAAGTTGAAAATTTGCTCGATATATTTCTTATCGTTCAGAGTTTCCATCCTCTCTCAATTATTTCGTCTCCTCAGGTCACGTGACTTCCGGTGAGGTTAGGTATTATACACCAGTGGTTAAAGTGGTTCATCTGCTTTACCGACATTCGTCTGATACTGAGCGACACATTATTAATAATGCTATACGATTATATACGCGATGCGATCAATGTCTAAAGCAGTAGTAGCTTATTGTCTGTCGAATAGATCAATATTTCATGAAATGCAATAGCAAGGAGGATATGCTTTGTAAAAGATGTGGAATCTCCCAAAAAAACGATGATATCTTGATGCGTACAGCAAAAGATATTTAATTAACATTTCAATATTTAGATATTTCACTACGTTTATTAGTCTTTTTCTTGCCAAGGTTTTCACTTTTGAAAAAAGTTTTTTTGGTAGATTATCAATACCGGGGGAAATGTAAATAAAAATGCTTTAGCTCGCATTTCGCATATAGAGATAGTTGAGAGTTTTACGGCCAAATCGACTCGGGAAGCCTAAATTCAGCAAAAATATCATTATATAGTCATAAGCGTAACACGGAGGGATCGGACTGAGGTAACTTTCTGGTGCTTAGTATCCTGGAGACATATGTCAGGATACTAAGACAGAGCAATTTTCAGTTGCACTGGGGGGCTGTGCCGGGTCACCGTTAAGGTGGACGAGGGACCGCGGGGGCAGCGCGCAAAGGGTAACAACGTCTCGGCCTAATTACCATGGCTAGGGACTGGATATCTTTTATCTCAATTAACTTGCATCACAGCAAAGGCGCCTCGGGTCTCTTGACCAGGCGCATGGCTGAGATGCATGCAGGCATCTGCCTAATACAAGAACCTTAGGTAGTAACAGGGAGAGTCAAGGGTCTGAGTGGGTCGGGCCGGATCTTCAGGGACCCTACATGCAATAATCTGAGGGCGTTGATTTTTGTTAAAGGGATGGAGGCCTCGCTACTGCCGGCCCGGTGCAGCGAGGAGTTGACGGATGTCTGGATAAGATTTTCTATTGAGGAGGGCTCTGAAAGGGATGTGGTAGTAGCCTCAGGCTATTTCCCTTAAGACTTCTGGGAAGAGCCTCCGCCGATGGAAGTGCAAGAACTCGTCGAGCATTGCCGAATTCAGGGAATTCCGCTTATCCTGGGCTGTGATGCCAATGTACATCACATCGTCTGGAGCAGTTCAGATAATAACAGCAGGGGTGGTGCACTGGTACAATATCTTGTCACTACGAATCTCTGTATATTAAACAGGGAAAGGAACCCACCTTCTTTAATTCTGTCAGAACTGAGGTTATCGACTTCACCCTGTGTGCTACAGGGATAAAGGGGTGGCTCGACAACTGAAGTGTCTCCAACGAACCTTCGTTATCGGACCACAGGTATTTCTTTTTTGAATGGAAGAAAAGAGGCACTGGGACTAAGACCTTTAAGAATCCGAGGAGAACCGACTGGGGCTTTTTCAGGGACAATCTTAGAAACGAACTCCAATCTTACAAACCAAACTTTCAAACAACTAACGGATTAGACTTCTGGGCCGAAGAACTGGAAAGAATGATCGATAACACGTTTCATAGGAACTGCCCCTGGTCAGCATCAAAAGGATCCAAAAGGTCCCTTTGGTGGAATCAGGAGCTGGAAGAACTTCGCCTCAAAACGAGAAAAGCCTTCAATAGAGCCAAGAACACTCGTAAAAGGAGTGATTAGAATAAACATAAAGACACCCAACTCCGGTATCAAAATCACGTTAATTCTGGTAAAAACAAAAGGGTGGAGGGACTACTGTGAGGGAATCGAAAGATATCCAGACGCAGCTAGGCTAATCCGAATACTTGCAAAGAATCCTGAGGTGTGGCTCGAGGCAATAAAATTACCGACAGGAGAACATGCGGCTTTGGAAGAGGAGTGTCTTTATCTTCTTCTAGAAGTAAACTTTTCAAACTTTCAGATGGTGAATGGTGAACTTTCAGAATGAACTTTCAAGGCTTCAGGTACGGATAGTATATACCCAGCCTTTCTACAGGAGGGACTGGAAGAACTTATAGGCCCCCTAGTCAAACTTTTTAGAGCTAGCGTTGCTCTGGCTTACGTGCCCAAAAATTGGAAAACGGCCAGGGTAGTTTTTATTTCAAAATCTGGGAGAGCTAGTCACACGACTGTCAAGGATTTTAAGCGCAACACCCTGAACTCCTTTGTGTTTAAAACACTCAAAAGGTTAGTGGACAGATATATACAAGGTGAAATCCTTATTATCAACCCACTACACCCCAACCAGCATGCGTATAGAGCGGGTTACTCCACGGAAAGCGCACTACACTCGGCGGTCTATCGCATTGAGGAGCAGCTGAAAAAGAGGGATCTTATGGTGAGAGCATTCCTGGACATTGAGAGGGCGTTCAATCACACCTCAATTGAAACGGTAACTGAGGAGGCTATCAAGCAGGGCGTGCCCAGGACACTGGTAGGGCGGTTTGCAACGGTCTTTCAGTTAGAAATTTATGCCATATTGGGCTCATGAAACTCGGTGTACTTGGCAGGCGAATAAGTATATGCTCAGATAGCCAGTCTGCGCTTAGGGCACTTACTGCCCAGAAGACAACATCAAAGATAGTCTGGGACTGTAAGGTAATGCTAAATCAACTGGCCAACAACAATAAAGTCAGGTCACTCTGGGTCCCAGGTCATACTGGGATCAAGGGCAATAAGATAGCTGACAGACTCGCCGCTCTGAGAGCTCGAACTCCCCTGATCGGACATGAACCTTTTTCGGGCGCCGCAAGGTGCCTGCTAGGAGGGACGATTCGAGAATGGTTGGAGGACGAGAACACCAGGGAATGGCGAGATTCCTAAGGATGTAGACAAGCCAAAGCGGTCATCGGACGGGACACATACGTCTCAGATACTACGGTTGGAAGAGAGGAAAGGAGGATACAGGAGCATGCAGATGGTGCAAAGAAGCAGATGAGGCGCCAATTTATATCATGACAGCATGCCTCAGATTCACTAAGCTCAGACATCAGCACTTAAGGAATAATTTTTCAACCTGCAACTATGTAGGGTCAGCCTGTTCGGGTGCTATTCTAACCTTCTGGGGGCGACGACGCCTCCCTCCCATACTCAAATAATAATAATAATAATAACAGTAATAAGCGTACGTAAAAAGTAAGGAATGAGCCTTGTAGAATAACTTTCCACGCTTTAAAAATCAACAGTTTACTTATTTCTCCTGTACCGCATTCCGAAGTATGTCTAATAGACCACAGGTATGTGCAAATTCACGGAAAACTGGTCACTTTTGGGGGTCTAAGCTGTTGTAATATAGAGTAAATATTATAATATTATTAATATATATCGCCAAGTTCAACCGAGTTCAATATGTAATGGACTATAATGCGCGGCAGAATGAATGAGCGCTCCAACGAGTGTGTGAGGGGAACACACACATGTAAGCCTCCCCTCCTATGGTATGTGAGTGTATATCATGTGAGCTCGATAGCTACCGAAGCTAAGCTATACTCTAAGCGCTGATTATACTGTACACGCTGATCTCGCTCTCTCTACCGTTAGACTCCGATGTGAGCGGTCGTAATATTCACTGAGGCTACTGCCGACTTCTTATTACTAACTTACAATATATTAATATTATCTTAACCTCAGTCTTTTATTTATCCACTATAACAACATAAGCAAACAAAATTAAAATTTAAAGACAGACCTAATGAGCCAACTTTTTTGGGTTTCTGAGGCCATCCAGAACACGAAAAACCTTGCATTTCCGAGATTTCAAAATACTTATTTCTTTGCCGTGCAGTTCAAATTCTTTTACGGAAATTTAATATAAAAAAGGAACAAAAACTAGCTATTGCTCAACTGTGCGTACTCAATGTACGAGATCACAAACGGAAAAAAACATACTTATAGAACCAAAGTATGAGAGAAGATCTGTACTTTAAGTCCCGGTGGGTTAAAAATGATTGCTTGCATAAAAAGTTGTCTACATTGGAAACGAAAAGAAGACAATCCAAATTTAATGCTTAAATCTGTACAAAAACTTTGCAGAGATATCTGCACATTATTTTTGTAAAGGTATCAACATACCTAAAATGATCTGAATTTTAAGTTACATGAATATATTAATAGATACACAGACTTATAAATACAGTAAAGTAAGAAAAGATTGGGATTGTTTATCGAGTTATTTTAAGTAGCAGTATCCGTATTGACAATAATGAAATTTTATACATAAAATGTGTTTTGCAATTTAAAATACCTAATTTTCAAGTTGCATTGTTACTTATATTATGATATACTAAATTGTAAAAAATCTTCATAATTAGGAAAGTTGTACTTGACATTAGGTTTTAAACTAGTTTTTCTTCCTTAAGGATAAAAGGTAGTTTTATTGAAATCGATTTTTTCGCTAAAGTACACTTCCTTGTTGAATTTAATGTTGCAGACACTCTGAATTGGGATGTCCTGCTAAAAATGTCCTATTGAAACTAATTTAAACCAATTAGCATGTGATTGGATTTAATCTGGTTTTCTAATCAAGTATTAACGCATTATAACTTATATAATCGATTAAGACCTATTAATTATAAAATTCAATCAGTTTTAATTAGATTTTATTAACTATTTTTATAAATAAAATTATGTTTTTCAATGAAATACAATTTATTAATAGGATTTAATCGATTATATTTGTTTGAATGCGTAAATACCAGATTAGAAAACCGGATTAAAATCGATCTAATTCTAAATTGGTATACATTAATTTCGTTCGGATATTTTTAGCGGAGTGCAGTCACCTGACTGTGGTGTCTCTAAAACGGAGCAGCAGAGCCGTTTAACTACTTGCTAACAAAATATTACAAAACTTTTCGATTGCTCATGAGATATGTATCTTTATATAATTCATAAGTCAAAATACCTTTCACTATCTGGCGTTTCACCCCTTGGATTAGAATTTCTATCAGTATCTGCAGTCTCATATAATCCTTCTTCTTCATGCAATTGATGTGAATGAGGATGTGATCCAAATGGACTTCTTGCGGTAGGTTGTCGATATCTTCCATACACAAATCTAGTATCATCATCACGACTGCGACTACATCTTCTACTTCTACAAAAAATATTTACTTAGAAAAAAGAACTAATATATCAACAAAAAATATTTAATTTAAAACTTTAAGCTCTTGTTTTTCTATTGTTATATTTTTGATTTTGGTTTTCATCTTTTTGTCTTTACGTTTAGTGTTTCTATCTGTTATCTAAAATTTTATTATACAAACTAAAAGCTATCACACAGTATCAAAATATGTATCGATGTATTCAGTAGACAACTAATCCGTACAGACGCATTTGCGGTCCACCAGGTCAGGGTTTCAAGCTTACTGCAGACGGAAAATTTGATTTGGAAAATCATAAATTGTGTAACGTAGCTGAAGCTACTGAAGCACACAATGTGATAACGTTAAAAGTCACAAAAAAAATGTTATACTGGAATCTGAAAAAATTATTCATGATTTTAACCAAATTTTAAACAATAAAAAGATTGATGCAATCGGAAATGATATATCTAAAAAAAATCAGTCATTAAGTTATATGATAAAATAAAAGTGATTGAATTTTTTATCAATAAATACTCATATACTACTACCACTATTACAAGTCGAGTACATTTTATGTAAAAAAAAATGAAAGAATCGTTAGTGGAAGAAACCCATAAGCCTGCAATACGCAACTATCCTCGTCGCTCATTTAAAATAAGAGATATCGATGAAACATGGCAAGCAGATCTGGTTAAAATGATACCGTATGCAAATGAAAATAAAGACTTTAGGTGTATGCTCACTCTTATAGTTATTTTTTCCGAATTTGCATAGACTGTACGAATAAAGCAAAAAAGTGAAAAATATGTAACTAAAGGTATGAAGTCGATTTTAGTAAAAAATAGTGTACCACGAAATTCTCATACAGATCGTTGTATAATGTCCCATGTTCATACATACTTTAGCATTTACGTATATGTATAACGACTGTACGACTACATTTGTGTACTCATACAGACGAGGTATACTAAACCGATTGCGACAGTACGAAACCGATCGCCGACTTACTTTTGTACATCATCCTTGCACGTCAGACGTTAATTGGTCGATAGTTGCCGCTTTTCCTTTAATTTCACAACTCCTTAAATCGTTACCAAGGCTTTAAAAAGCCAGGAAACGATCCCCGGAGCGCCTTTATGTGCAAGTAACCTGTTGTCGTGTGGCTGTACCTGGTCAGCGAGTACTATTTCTCAGTACGCATTGCTTATTGAGTGTGTGCAAGCCACTCAAACTCTGCGTGCAAGATATAGTAGAAGTCTTGTTTTCTGGCAGAGATTTTTTAATACTTATTTGGAAATTAAATGGAAATTTTAATTTATTAGTACATGGCCCTACTAAAAAAAAACAGATGCCAATCAACTGATTATTAGCTGATAATATGCTAGTAATCGTGCCAAAACGTCAGCTGATTAACAGGTGATATCAGCTTAATATTTTTATTAAAGCTGATAGTTACAAATATGCGTTTATATGAGATAAAATGCTAATGACAATGGCTGATTATCAGGTGATAATCATCAAAATTTTTTAACTTTTAGTATATTTTTTCGAAGTTGTTTTAAATTAATAAAATTTATAAAATTCACACAATGAGGTTTTTCTATCGAGATGATAAAACACTGGCTGTGAGCTACAAAATTTGTACTTTTTAATGATTTAATTTAAAGAAAAAATTTTTAATATTACAAGTTTCCTTAACAAAGCAATGCTTACTAAATATGTAAACTAACTTACAATATAAATATTAAATAAATGAATATTTTTTATAAAACATTTAATATGAATAAAATATCTCCCGCGAGGCATTAAAAATTCCCTTGTGTACTTTTATATAAAATAAATCAGAAAATTAAGAAATAATAATTTCTGTACATTAGTGTACAAACATATATAATTGTGTACGTTCGCGTACATTCGCGTACATTCGCATTTATTCGCGTCCGTTCACGTACGTTCACGTACGATTACGTACGCTTATATACACCCACCGTTAATGGATACTTTGAAAAAATATGAAAGTTCGCCATGACTCGGGTTAACTGGGATGGGTGGTAGTGAAGGTTAGGTCGTTCCGATGCGCTCGCGGAGAATCCATTTGCACAATGCAAAACTCAAATTACATCAGTTGCAATAAAAATTAACTGAAATTTACTTAGCTTATAGGTATAAATTTACTTAGTGGAAGAGATGAGTTTAAAAATGGATAAAGAGAAAGAAGACTGGAAGAAAATATGAACAAGAAAATAGAGTAAGAGGTAAAAAACATTGAAGGAAAGCTGAAAGAAGAGGGCGAAGAAAGGAAAAGAGTTAAAAGAGAATGCAAAGAGGCGAGAGAAAGAGAGGGAAAAGAGAAAGAGCAATTAAAAAATAATTAAAAATATTGTGGATCTGAATAAGTTGGAATGCGTTTCAAGCGAGCCATCTGCGCAAAGAGGAGAGGGACTTTACGACGTGCAACGACACCCTTACAAGAGGAAAAAAATATTTTAAGAAAAATCAGTTTTTACTTTTTAGCTCTTTACTTGAGAACCGCTCGACGAAATCGTTTAAAATTTTTTTGCAGCAAATAGCTTTTTTATGGTTAATCACCGAATAAAATTTTAAAGCATTTGACTGCATTGTTTTAGAGATATGAGAAATCAAAAAATTTTCAAAAATAAATTAAAACCTTGATATCTTAAGAACCATAAGGATTTGAAAGTAGCGCAATGAACTTAGCCAAGGCACATAAAATATCTACTTTTTTCCAAAGTATCAAGTGCAAAAAAGCCTTTTTACTTCCGTAATCAAGGTACAAAAAAAACTTATTTTTTCCAGTTTTCGATTTTTAATGAAAAAATAAGTAGTCAAATCACTTGAAATTATAATGGGGTATAGTTTGGTACGTGGCCCATTGACATGATTTTTCGCGTAATGTTATGATGTGTAGTTTCAGAGATATGAATTTTTAAAAGAAAATCACCTTTTTCATTTTATCTGCCGAACTAAGCGGTCGATTCCGAGTACAAAACGGGAAAAAGTAGGTGATTTTATTCTCTTTCAAATGCTTATTAGCTGAATTGTTTGTAACGATGGGATGATTGAAAAAACGCAAAAAGTGTTTTTGAAAAATCAAAAATTGTCCATAAAATAAAATAAAAATAAAAAATAAATCTTTTTCCCGAATTCAGAATCCAAAAATATACATGCACGTTAAATTTTATTGATATTCTTTATCAATGTACTACAATTATTAAAATGAATAGAAAAATATTGCACAAAATAGGTCACAGCAGAAGAATATGAATACGAGTCACATTGTCGACTGTTTCTCTCCGCGTTCATTTATTTAACAGTGCTCGTTTCGACCTTCAAATGTTTTGGCATACAGCGGCTTACGCGTGCATCTTGTATCCCGCACAGTCACATCTCGAGCTTAAAATATAGTTGTGGATAGCCAGTTCACACGCATAAATACAGTTTTCTGTATTTTATGATTTACTTAATTATATACCTATTCTCCATCATGCCATTTTGACCGACTGACGCGAATTTGCAGCAGATGAGCGCGTTGTGGAGAATAGGTCATTCGCGCGATGAAATTCCACAGGAAGATCCCGATAATCTTGCCCACGATCGTAGGAAGGATACGAACGGAGGACAGTACGCGTTAACAGAAGCTGAGCTTGAGCGTGTGAGATTGACTCTGCGAGACAACCTGTTCCAAGCCGTATGTAAATTACCAGCATTATTGGATTTTGATATTTCGGAGCAATCGCTCCGAAATAATATAAAAAAGCGTCTTAATTTGAAGAACCGCAAGACAGCACGCAAATCGATTATTACGGCCAACGATCAGCAAATAAGGCTTGCATATGCAAATGAGCATGGATGAGAAAGAGAAAGAGGGTAATGCAATATTTTCTATGTAAATACTAATGTTAAACATTATAACGCAATACAACACACACATAAATGTAGACTTTAGTGCAGTCATGAGTATTAAATTTTTGAATTCGCGTATTTTCGCGGTCACACTGTCACAACATATACAGGGTGACCCAATTTAAACGGGCACCGCTCATAACTCGTAAGGGACAGCCACAATCGAAAAAATGGTGGAGACCAAAGTTGTAGGATATCGAAGGGGCAACCCGATGGTCACCTTGGATTTGACCTTGAACACGTTTTTCAAGGTCATTTGAAGGTCAACTTTGGATTTTTCAATAGGAACCCCATTCTTTTATTGCGGGAATAGAAAGAGCGGTAAATTTTACGTTCAGAATGGTATGTTCGGTTGCGGCACTGAAGGTCCTCTCAATGTCCTGCAGCCAGAATGAAACCCCGCCTACGTAATTCCTCTAGCAACGCCAAATTAAAAAAAATTGGTAGAGACCATAGTTGTTGTATAGGGAGGGGGGGGGGGGAGAATTGTGACCTCGAATTTGAGCCAGTCCTACAAGGTCATTTCAAGGTCAAATTATTTTTTTTCAAACAGCACCCACTTTTTCGACTCCGGATCCTGAAAGCTGTAAAATGTTGCACTTTAAACGATGTAGTAAATTTAAAATAGAAGAAAAGATTTTAATCATTTAGCGTACCATTTCCTGAGTTTTGTCATCATTATAAAACTTAATGTCCAGGATCCACGACGAGGACTTGGTTGGATAGATTCACATCATGTTTTCTCTACTGGTAGAAGCTTCCGCATACATGGTACTTGCACAGACAAATACTTAAGGGGATATAACGTTTTTAAAACCTAAAAAGAAGAATCAGTTTTAAATTTACATGAATCACTTCGATTGATTTGAAATGTTTTATACTTAAATAACTTAACTTTACCTACATATTAAGAAATTGATTATTTACGTATTAAGCACGTAATTATCTTTAAAAATCATATAAGTAAAAATAATTGAAAAAAGGTTAAAGTTTTGACTCATTTGATTTTAAAAAAATGTTCTGGTTATTCAAATTGAATTTCCGTCATTCGTACTAAAACTATTGGTTTCGAAAGTATGTTAAAAAGGTTTCAGCCCGTTTTGTCCAGACATTTTTCAAGAATCGCGTGGACAAAAAACTCAAAGATTTTTATCAAAAAAGCTTACAAAAATTTTAATATTATTATGTAGGTGAAGTTAAGTAATTTAAGTGTAATAAGTTGCAAATCCGTCAAATTTATTTGTGTAAATTTCATTTATAATTGTTAAAAGTACCTATTTATGAATTTCAACTAGCGGGATATCCTGGCTTGCTTGAATTATTATAGTACATACATATTATAAGCAGTTAATTTTGTTTGGGCACATTGTTTTCAATTATCAATCTTTGACCATTTGGAAAAAAAGTTTTTATATTTATTTTACACACATTTATTATTTGAATCAGAAATAAATTGCATTATGTTTTTTTAAATAACGTTGTTGTTTTTCCATTTAATTTATTCATAAATTATTATTGTTTTAAGTATACATAGATATACATACATACGTATGTTTGTATACATATGCTATACACACATACATGTAAACACGCATGTTGAAAATACATATGTATAAGCAGAATTATAAAGTTTGTAATACATACCATGTCGTCACACAGATTATACATACAATTACTGGCAACAGTTAATAAACTGTATCAACACTGTATAAATATTTTAATTCTATTAGAGATATTTTTGCAGCAGAAATTGGTAGGTACTTAAATTTTTTGCACTTTTCTATTAGATAAGTAATACTAAACAACCAACAACACTAAAAAATGTATGTTCATTATTTAAACTTGTACAATATGTAAGCTGTAAAATATTGTATTTAACACGATAATAATTAATTAATAACATACATATTAATATAAAATATTGCATCTAAAGTTATGTTAATGTAAAAAAATTTTTATCTAACGTAACAGAATATTTATTATTGTTAACAAATGAAGATTGTACTTTTTACATCATTTCATTTAATATTAAAAATAATACGAATATACATTTTCTATTAAAATTTTTGTATTAATGTCTTGTATAAAAAAAGTTCTGCAATACGTAATGAAGGTATTTCTTGAAGAATCAATTTACTTAAAATTAAAAAATGTTTGATATAATTTCAAGTCATAGCGATTATTCTAGAAAATATTGTTTAAGAGCTAAATATTCCGATTAATTACCCATATTTTAAATGTATGTATAAGTTTGATTTCACTTCATAAAATTTAATAAGTTAAAATAAATCTCTTACTAAAATACAATTTTAACTATTTTATAAGTTATCTATTAAAATTTACTTTTAACACTTTTGGAATTACAAAATATTTATTTATTATCTATTTCATAAAAGCTTCCTGATCAATAAATTATTTTATAATAAAAAATTAATAATTACTATTTGCAATTAAATAATTGTTTAAGTAGTTTTTTATTTATTATTTTTTGCAGAAAACAGTCTAAGTTATAGTAATGCAGTAGAATTTTTAAATTTATTTAGATATTTATCTACTTCAAATACTAATTTAATAATTGAAAATATGTGATTTGTGTCATTTTTTTTTATTTTTGTAATATTTATAATCTAAGTAAATATGCCGGACTATAGTCGAAGCGAAATTGTTGATATTTTATTGATTTTGGGATAGTGTCGAAGAAATTATAATGCAGCAGCACAATTATATCGGAGGCGTTTCCCAAACAGAAATCATCATCCATCTCGAAGTACGATCCAGAGAATTGAACAGCGAGAGAGGCGAGGACCTCAAAGATCACGACAACGTCGTAGAGTAATGACTATCGAGCGAAATGATCCACGAGTCTTGGTGGTGCTTGCTATGATTCATTTAGATCCTCATATTTCAATTCGACAAATAGAAGTACGATCTGGCATCCCGAGAGAAACAGTGAGAAGAATAACAAGACTCCATCGTTACCATCCATATCATATTACTTTGACCCAAGAGCTAACAGAACGTGATTTTGAAAGAAGGTTACGATTTTGCCAATGGGCACAGGAAAGATTGCAAAACGATCCACATTTTTTCAGGTACGTCATGTTTTCCGATGAAGCCACTTTCCATAATACAGGTCAACTAAACCGACACAATTCCCACTATTGGTCCATTGAAAATCCTCATTAGACCCGTGCAGTCGATCACCAACATCAATGGAGTCTTGTAGTATGGTGTGGTATTGTTAATGGCTATCTAATTGGGCCTTACTTTTTTGACGGTAATGTTAACAGAGATAGATACCTCCATTTTCTGACAAATGAATTACCAAATCTGTTAGAAGATGTTAATATACAAACCAGAATGCGCATGTGGCTTCAACATGATGGTGCACCTGCGCATAGAAGTTTAGATGTTCAAGATTTTTTAAATCAAACATACCGTAATAGATGGATAGGTATTGGACGTGGTGAAGATCATGTTGAGTGGCCTCCACGATCCCCAGATCTCACGAGCCCAGATTTTTATTTATGGGGCTTTTTGAAAAACAGCGTGTATGCGGACGCCCCTACTACTAGAGAAAATATGATGCAAAGAATCATTAATACTTGCAGAGGCATACCAAGGCATGTGTTTCTGTCGACTGTTGGAAGCTTTGAGCGAAGAATTCAACTATGTATTAGACATCATGGAGTGATTTTTGAACACTTAATTAGGTAAAGCTTAAACTCTATTTATAAAGTGATTTTTTCATGGTCTTGCCTTCATCTGCCGGTGTCTTCACGTCTTGCCTTCATTGGCCGGGCTATGATTCTTGCCTTAATCGGCCGGTGTCTTCACGTCTTGCCTTCATCGGCCGGATCAAAATGGGACCTGAAAATCCACCCTGCTACGTACTCGTCGTGGATCCTGGACATCAAGTTTTATAATGATGACAAAACTCAGGAAATGGTACGCTAAATGATTAAAATCTTTTCTTCTATTTTAAATTTACTACTTCGTTTAAAGTGCAACATTTTACACGCTTTCAGGATCCGGAGTCGAAAAAGTGGGTGCTGTTTGAAAAAAAATAATTTGACCCTGAAATGACCTTGTAGGACTGGCTCAAATTCGAGGTCACAATTATCCCCCCCCCCCCCCCCCCCTATACAACAACTTTGGTCTCTACCACTTTTTTTTAATTTGGCTAGAGGAATTACGTAGGCGGGGTTTCATTCTGGCTGCAGGACATTGAGATGACCTTCAGTGCCGCAACCGAACATACCATTCTGAACGTAAAATTTACCGCTCTTTCTATTCCCGCAATAAAAGAATGGGGTTCCTATTTAAAAATCCAAAGTTGACCTTCAAATGACCTTGAAAAACGCGTTCAAGGTCAAATCCAAGGTCACCATCGGGTTGCCCCTTCGATATCCTACAACTTTGGTCTCCACCATTTTTTCGATTGTGGCTGTCCCTGACGAGTTATGAGCGGTGCCCGTTTAAATTGGGTCACCCTGTATATAATATACGCTGGTGCGTAACAAGTCGCACTACAGCAGACAGCATAACCTCAAAGCTACGTAGCAGACACATACGAACACATCACTATACTCTTCCTGTCAACAATAAATTAGATTATATGCTGTAAGTTTTATTATTTTTTATTTTTTATTAATGCATAGACTGAGTTTAGGTTATCAAGAAGACCTACTCTCAGAACAGTACAGTTTATAAAACATGTAGCTAATCGCACAATGTTGTGCATTGTAAGTGTCAGTGATTATTAATGTTTATTTAATTATTTCTCAGGGAGATGCTCATTATGGTGACTTGACGGAACAAGATACGAAGCAGACAACGTCGTCCCAAAAAGACACAGCGGCAGGCAAACAAGGTCTTATTAGGGCCGGATATCCGCTGATGACCCAGGTGATTTAATTACAATTAAGCGAAAACTCAATGCTGAGGCCTACGTGCAGTTGCTCAACAATTACATGCTCCCTGGTGTTAATGCCAGGTATCAACAGTCCCATCCACACGTGCAGCGGCTTCAGCATCCTCCAAGATCTCCCGGCCTAAACTTCATAGAGAATGTTTGGTCGAAAATGGTATGAGATTGTGCCCCAAGCTGCTAAAAATGTAGAGGACTTGGAGCAAAGAGTTCGCCATAGTTGGGCTGAACTAAGTCTACAACCAGAATATTTTGTAAAGCTGGCTACCTCGATGCGCCATCGATTAGGACAAGTGATCGATGCTAGGGGTTCCTATATACATTATTAAACAGGTAAGTAACCGTATATCAGGAATTTCAATATACAGGGTGTCAGACTTGAAATTTAATAAACTAGCCCTCTATGTGCATTTGACCATGTTAGAATAGTTTGATAAGCATTGAGAGAGCGGAAGGCCTGCTCTACGCAATTTAAAAAATGCTTAGCGCACACACTCGTTAGCGCGCTCACTCATTCTGTCGCGCACTATAGTCCATTACATATTGAACTTGGTTGAACTTGGTGATATGCATTAATAAGGTTATAACATTTACTCTATATTACAACACGCCTCCTTAAATTTATAATCTTATTCCATTTACATAGATAAAATGAGTTACAGGATTTCCATACCTATTTACAGAACTTTTCTTTCTATTAGATTTTCTTTGTACCTTTAAACTTGAATTGTCATTGTCAGCGATATCAAAAGTTAATTTGTTATCTCTACTTTCCTCCGAAGGTCTGAGTAGAGATAAGAGATTTTGTTTAATTTGAATTTACATCATTTTCATCAATTTTGGATTCTTTTTCCAGTATTTGATTTTCTACGTTTTCAGATTCGCTATTTTCCAAATCTCTATCTTTTTCATCATCAAATTTTTCTAAACAAATAATTTTAGTATTTTCCTCAACTACTTGTACATGTGTTGCATGAGTGACTGTACCATTGACTAGAACTTTATAGCCATTTTCTACATAGCCTACTAATACGCCTAATTATGCTTTATCGTCCCATTTGCTTTTTCGCAACGCTTCTGGAACTCTTGCGAAGACTCGACTACCATAAATTTTCAAATGATCTACATTAGGCTTTTTTCCAAAAAATATCTCGTAAGGAGTTTTATTTTCAGCTGTATTTTCAATTGTACGGCTTTTTAAATACGCGACCGTTTTTATGATTTCAGGCCAGTAACGCCTATGAATTTTAGCTCCTCGCATTAAGCATCTACCCATATCTATTGCGGATCTATTATATCTTTCCGCTACTCCATTTAATTCATGGACGTAGGGTGGGCATGGCAATAATTAAATTCCTTTAGACTTTACAAAATCATAAATTTCATGATTTAAATATTCTTTGCCATTATCACAACGTAATTTTTTAACTCTTTTGTTGAATTTATTTTCTACTAAATTTACAAATTCTTTTAAACAATTTGCAGTCTCTGATTTACTTTTGATACAAAAAATTTTGGTGCATTTACTATAATCATCAACGAACGTTACAAAATATTTTTCGCCACCATAACCAGTTGTGTTATGTGGACCATTCAAATCAGTATGAATTAATTCTAGAATCTCAGTAGTTTTTGATCTGCTATTTTCAAAAGGTACATTTGCCATTTTACACTCTATACAATTTGCACATTTCATTTCAATATTTTCGATTTTTTCTGGCAATCCTTCAACTAATTTATTTTTTACTAATTTATTTAAATATTGAAAATTTACATGACCAAGTACCCTATGCCATTTTTCTTTGTCAGTTAATTTTACTGAATTTATATACATTTCATTACTTGCTCTTTTTGATACAAAACTTTTCATATAAAACAAAATTTCCTTTGTTTGCTACATCTATTAACTCTCTAGATTTCTTAAAAATTTTTGCAATATCTTTATTTGCTAATACTGTATAATTTTCAGTTATTTTTGCAAGACTCATCAAATTTTGTTTAATTCCTTCAACGTAGTAGACATTTTTTATATCAACATATTTTTGATTATAATAATTTTTAAAATAAGTTTTAACAGTACCTCTTTTGGTTGCTTTTAACATTTTACAGTCGGGTAATTTTACATTAACAGGATTTTTCAAATCTACACATTTATCAAAGAATTTATCATTTTTTATAATATGATCTGTGCAACCACTATCTAACAACCAATCGATTTCGTTACAATTTTCGCTACAACCTGTTACGTGATTTACTTGACTTGTTTTATTATTCTTATACTTTTCCCGAGGGTAGGTATAAGAATTGTTGGAGTCGTGGCATACCTGTGTTGTCCATGATTCAAATGAATAGTTGCCCCGTTGCTGGTTTGAAGAGTCACCTCTGGGTTGACCTTGTCCTCTGCCTCGGCCACGACCTCTATACTTACTACCTCTGTTGTAGCCTCTTTGATGACCTCGTTGACCTTGACTCGTCCTCGGTTACTCTGCTGTGGTGGTCTCGTGCATGCATTTTTGTAATATCCAACTTTTCCACAGTTGTAACATTTGCCTTAGAACTTGGCTGTAAAAGTACTTACATTACTCTTTTTATCAGAATCGTTTTTTGTATAATTTTTCTCTTTAATCTTTGATTTGACATAATCTACTGTCCTTTGATTTTCTGGAATGACATCAATGAAGTCTCCTATGTAGCTGTAGCTTGGTGGTAGTGCTCGTATTAAATACCTCATCTTCTCTGTGTCATCTAGTTTTCCACCAGCCGCCTTGAAGTCGTTCACAGTTTTCTCAAATTCTGTGAAAAAATCGTCTACTTGATCAAAATTCTTTAATTTTACTTCTTCCAGCTTTCCTCTGCAAATTATTTGTAGTGACGTGGATTGCGTCGAATACATGTTATCGAATTTTTCCATCATGTCAAATGCTGATTTACATTCACCAATATATTCTAATTGTTTATCGGATACAGTGCTTATTATAATCGTTCTTGCTTTTAAATCTTTTTATTTGCCATTCACTTTCTTTAGCTTTGTATGCACTTTAATAAGGTTATAATATTTACTCTATATTACAACAAAAATAAAGTTCCATATTTATTTTTAGCTTGTGCTCTCGTCGTGTTATTCAACTCTATGTAAGACTTCAAGCATGGAGATTGCTTGAATTTTAAAACTCGATGTATGTTACTCAGATGAAGACCATAAGCAATGACTTGTTTCTAAGCTATATAATCAATGACGTAATTTTTTTTTCTTACGCTGGAGTGTAGCCAATAGTTTTTTTTTTGCTCAGATCCTGAAGCTGTTAGATGCTCTGGACAGAAGGGTAAATTGTAAAAAATGTTGGATTTATCCCTAGGAAAATACAGCGTTTTAAAATGTGAGAATTGATTTTATTGAGTTACAAAATTTGCGATGAGCGAGAGTTATTACCTATTCTATATAACAATAAGTTTATCGAAAAACACATCCATGAGCATACGCACAATCACACCTTGTCTGATAGCTTAATGTTTATCCGGCAGTCCAGCTTAGATGATCGCATAGATATCGAAACGTTGTTTACTATATCGCGCGTCTAGCGCTTGTCAAGGGTTTCGCTATAGATCGGTATAAATTCCGCGAAGCGGTCGTCAACTTACATATAAATGTACTCGCATTTCGAAGTACAACCTGATCTATAATTATGTAGTCCGGCTACTCGGCCTTGAATACTGGGATGCGCCCGGATGACACCGTCAGCTCGAGACTCTCCTGAAAAATTGTAGCCAGCGGCCGGACACCTCGTCGCTGACTTCCTCGGTCCGGAAGAATGGAAAAACTTCCTGCCAGGGCTACGACTCCCTGCAGTACTCCGGTATCACCGGGGTGTATTAGCCGAAAACTTGCGCGATGCAACAAAAAAAACCCGATCTCGGGTTTTTCGTCTACTAACTACGACACCAGCGGCTACCTGTGAAGGTGAGCCTAGCCCGTCTGAACTCTCGGGCTTCTCGTGTCGATCTGCCGAATTCGCACGGCGTCTGATTGCTCGCAAACCCACGCACACACATACTCATACACCTATTTCCCTACTCGCTCGCTTTTATTTCCATCTCTAGTCGCGACACTCGCAGAGTGTCGCGACTCGCTCATCGACGCAACAATTTAAAATTTGTCTCGCGGCCGGTGAAAACGACCGTTACAAAATCATTATGCTCATCATGCAATTTATATGGATATTCTAAATCCACTTGCGAGCGAGGCCAGCGGCGCGCGCTACTCAACGTCGCAATGGAAAGCGCGCAGCGGCGCGAAATTCAAAAGCTTAAAATGACATCTACTCTACTTAGCTAATTAAAATTGAACTCAATAAAGCTCTAAATTAATTTAGCACCTTATTATCATAAGGGGAGTTCACACACAAATTTTTAGCCCGATCGATTAAAGTCTCTCAGAGATTGTAGTGTGCGTTTATATTCACCATCTCAATAACCTGTATGCCTCGGTGTCACGTTTTCTAATTCAAAAGTTCATGAGCACCAAGCGCTGATCTATTCGACGGAGTGTGGTTAAGCAGGAGACTTGAAAAGGCCCTGGTCGACGGGCAGGACCTCAGAAGAGACTCGGCGATCCAAGGGCCAGGTGCTCATTCAACCTAATAGAGACACCACCCAGAGTCGCCAACACAGGGCCGTCTTCTAGCCCAACTTTATAAAGCTCAACAAAGCCATCAAGCCTCACCACGTCCACCAGTACGGAGAAGAATCAAATATTATCAGCCTCACCACGTACACAAAAACAGGGAGGAAATCCGCACAACAAGCAGCGCTGCCACAAAAACACAGAGGACGACTACTGTCGAAGAGACTAGAGCGTGAATGTGTGCATGTATGTGTATTTGCATGCGATAGTCTAGCGTTACTATAAACGCATCCATAGTTAGGGAACTTTCGACCCTGAACTCTGTTTTACAATAAAGTGATAAGTGATTTTCATTTGATTTATACACGAGTTTTATTTATTTCGGAATCCCTCAATTGAAAACTCTCTGATCATAACAAGATATTTGTGTAACACCAAAATTTTTATTCAAAAAACAAGCAAAAATTGAAAAAATCGTGCCTTTGTTTGAAAAAAACGTAGAGGATCAGAATAAAAAAAATGTTTTTTAGTTTGTGCGAGAGGAAACTCTTCCCAAAATTTTAGCCCAATCAGTCAAAAATGGCGTAAGAAATCGCATCTCACACATTTTTTGCCCACAAAACTATAAGGTACTTCCGTGTCGCGGACGTGCCTAATAAAAACTGGTTTCTTCGTAAGTCTTATAATCCTGCAGCATCTATTTATTGTTGGCAGTCGAATATCGATGTGACAATTGACTTAAACCTTCTTGAGTACCTTTCTATATAAATAAATCTATGTCAATTTCTGTCAATTGTTGTAATCTAATACCTGAATGTTTAACCATATCATCCCAAGACAATCCTGGTATAATATAATAATGTGCAGAATCTAAGCCATATCTCCTAATCCTTGCATCGTAAGGAAATCTTTTTTTTAGTGTACCTGCCATAACTTTTGAGAGACTTCTTGTAGTAAGTATCTCATTCTCGTTTACTGTCCAAAAATGGTTTTTTACAAATATGACAGACAGTAGCAGTATTATAACTGATCATATAATGAACATTCGCAATCAGCATAAATTGTAAATGGCACTTTTTCTTTAAAACCATAGTTTTTAATCTTTACGTAATCTTTATCTTTTGCAGGAAGATTCACAAGCTTTTAAGAGTTTACTGTGTTTTTCATGCATTACTAAAATGTTTTCACTAAAGAAAAAATTTAAGCATCGGTCGCATATAAACCTTTTCTTCTTTCTACGAGCAAGATTATCATTTATTAAGGTGGGGTTCTGGTGAATTTTCTAAAACTTTATACTCATATTCGGTTCAAAAACAGAGGAAGATTTGTAAATTTTGAGCCAATATATATATATATATATATATATATATATATATATATATATATATATAGATATAGCGTATATTTTTGAAATTATTGCAAATAGTTTCAAATTGGCCTTACCTGCAAAGGTCTTTTGCGCACTCCTTCTTAAGGAAAACTAAAATTCTTAAAACCAATGTTTGCATTAATTAAAAATTAAAATTTCACAGTGCCCCGATTAAAAAAAAATACACTTAATACAATTTAGTACGTAAAAAATCGGTTGTTGAACAAAAAGTTCTACTAATTTTTAATCCAAAAACTGATTTTTTACGTACCAAATTTTATTAATTGGCTTTTTTAAAATTCGGGTCATTGTGAAATTTTATTCTCGAATAAAAGCAAACATTGGCCGTAAGAGTTTTGGTTTTAGTTAAAAAGAAGTGCGCAAAAGACCTTTGCAAGTGAGCCCAATTTTTAACTATTTTTGGCAATGGTTTGAATAATATACTATATATATGGCTCAAAATTTACAAATCTTCCTCTTTTTTTTGTACCGAATATGAGTACATAATTTAAGAAAATGTGACTACGATATAAAAAGTTAGAAAATTCACCAGAACCCCACCTTAAGTAAGACAGATTTTTTATATACACAAAGTATATGTTCTCTTCCAAAGACTCAGTCTCCACTTTAGTGAGTAAAAAAAAATTATATGATTATGTATATTATATTTATATTATTAAAATTTATATTATTATTTATATTATATGTCAGATAGAGAGGTACATAGTCTTCTTATTAAGTGCAAAAACATTTATTAAAATTCCATTAATTTTGATTATCAAACTTTGGAATTTTTTTTAAACTGGAAATTTGATTCCACTTATATTAAGTTCATCTTCGTATGGAAAATAATTTGTCACTCAATTTGGATGTTTTTTTTTTCTTTTTTTTTTTTTTTGATGGAACATGTTGTAAGGCAGATAGAATTGCCCATTTGAAGCATTGATTGTCAAAATTTTTATGCATGCTTATTTCCTAACCAAAAATTCTGGTAGACGTATATACGAGCTATCTGTACGTATTGGATTAAATACATTCATATTAATTTGTATATTGATAATTGAATGCAAAGTCCAACCACCATATTGCACTTCAAATTTCTCTATGTTAGTGAGAAGAGGTTCCATGATATGATCAATAGACCACTGTTTAACTATAGATGCTGCGAAAATTTCAATATTTTTTGTATTGAAGTGCTTTGTTCCAATATGTTTTCCTTTTTTATCACCATGCACATTTTTCACAATTTTTTATATAGCACTTAAGTTCCCGTTTATGTCACGGATAGTTGTGACATAGTGGACTTATAGCAGGCAGATGCTGTAAAATAATATACGAAACTTGTAACCTGAATTGGCATTTTATTACACGGTGCTGCGATATCGCCTTCGCTACGCGATAAGAAATTTCGTTTACAGACAGAGCAGCACGTCCCCTAACATAAAAAAATACCACTTTACGAAATGATCAGGCTGTCAGAAATCACAGGGGCTCAGAAAAATTCCAGGCAACGACTATTTTCATGTATTTTTTGCTGCTGAACACGAATCTGGCAGTATTTTTTACCGATACCTCAAGTGTTCGCCCCTAACCTCAAAAAACACCCCCAAAATTGCAGCTTTGCGCAGTTGAGAGCTTTGTCCTGTGATGGACGTGAGGAAAATTATTGACAGAGACTATTTTTATGCATTTTGAGATGTTGAACACGAAGATTTGCAATATTACAAGCGGACCAAATTTTCTAAAATCAAACCATTTTTTTATAGTTTGGTGTATTTTTGACATATACATTAGCAGTAATATAAAATCATTTAAAAGAATAGAAATAGGCCTGCCCTTATTGAAAAATAATTTTTTAAATACTCTCTGCGTTTTACAGGGTTGAGACTTTCATGTTTTCATGTTTATGAGGCCCGCATTACTTTTTTTTATTTTTCTTCTACTATTTAATTTTTGTTAACCTTACCTGTTTTTAAAGCATTCTGCTACTATGATCAATATGCAATAAGAACTAAAAGTATATACACAATCAAAACATTTATTTGCCAAAATAGTATTCAAAACTTATTTATCTTCTTAAGGTCTAATTAAAAAATATTTATTGACAATAGTTTATTCTCATAAAAACTGACTAAAAAATATTTTTATATATACGCGGGTATTTTGATTTAGATGGTATGGGAAAGTATTTATACCACGTTGTAATAATTAATAAATTTGTGGTTGAAATTCAAACTAAGAAAAAAAGTATATGAAATCGAGAGAATCTATAAGTTATTATTACATAATAAAGAAAATTCATAGTTACTCTCAAGATTTTAAGTGATTTTCATATATTTTTAATTTTTTTTGAAAATTTCAAAGGTTTTTAATAATTCTTTTATTTTCTCCGATAACTTTTTACAAATAATACAATTTTATTAATATTACTGTAATACAATATAATAAGGAGAGATAATAAAGTATACGTATTTTATGGAATATGGATTGTTTCTTTATGAATCAATTACTAATTTTCTTTTACCCTCGAATAAAAGAGAATGTAATTTGTAATATGCGTGTGACATACATATTTTGTAATAACTTGACGTTGTCTTTCTGCATTTAGATATTTTAATGCAATCAAAATATTATCAATAACGGATTACTGCTAAATAATGTAAAAAATATTAATAAAAACAAAAAAAAACGAAAAAAATTTCTATTCTTTTAAATGATTATATATTATTGTTAATGTATATGTCAAAAATACATCAAACTATAAAAAAAATGGTTTGATTTTAGAAAATTTGGTCCGCTTGTAATATTGCAAATCTTCGTGTTCAGCAGCAAAAAATACATGAACATAGTCGTTGCCTGGAATTTTTCTGAGCCCCTGTGATTTCTGACAGCCTGATGATTTCGTAAAGTGGTATTTTTTTAAGGTTAGGGGACGTGCTGCTCTGTCTGTAAACGAAATTTCAAAAAAGGCCACGCTCTAATGGAAAGTACATAAAAAATCCTAAATTTTCAATATTTTTAAATATTTTTAGGTCAGAAGGAATTTTGGGTATAGAGGTGCTCCGGTTGACAAATAACGTCCCATATATATATACACCCAGATTGTCATCAATATGCTGGGAGTGCGGATGCCTCCCGATAAGTGTATCTCGAATTTTGCTTGTCACACCAAGTCTCGCAGCCTGTCCAGGATTGGGAACGTTGTCGACGAGAGAGAAAAGGTTTGTGTGTCGCGCAGTACATGGGAGAGAGTATATGTATCAGTGTCTATCAGCTATGCGAGGGTGATCCGGCGCGCGCGCCCTACACGACGATACATGCGTGCGAGCGCGAGTATTCTGGTATCGCGGTGGGTAGCAAAGTTGTTGGCGACTTGCATATTATTATTTTATGATTGTAAATTCACGTTTATTTCACGACTAGCAAATATAACCATAGTCTTATTATTTTACGTGATTGGTCGTCATTTCTAAACCTCGCTCACTTACTTCCGATTCCTGTTCCTTCCTGCGAATATCGCCGGCGTTATTTATTAGTACTTATTTAATGCAGTTGAGCAGCCGAGCACGCGCCAGGCGACCGTAGACCCAGCAAAACAGAAGCAGCTGAGACAGCTGCATGCAACCGAGGTGTTTCGTGGGCGGAGAGGAGTCTCCTCCGCCGCATCGAGGGAACGCGATCCAGTCGTCTAATGAGTTATTCGTTGATCGAATTTACACCCCGTTACATTGACGCCCAATTCGTGGGTTACTTAGGAAGGAACGCGCAAATATTGTAATTTTCGCGATTTTTGGCGCAAGCAAGAAACCGTTGCGAATTTCAGAAGGTCTCGCGAGCGACGTAAACACGAGCATCGCCTTGTTGTTTACGTCGCTCTCAAATCAGGCAGAAAGCCAGAGGTTTGATGAGAGTTCCGGTCAATCAGACCAAAGCGAGTAGAAGAAGCCAATAGAATGCTTAAAATGCCGTGGAAAAGGTCACATTGCCCGAGAATGTCCCTTGCGTAAGGGAAACGGCAAAAAGGACGAGTAGGCGAGGTTACTGCTCCTCTTGAACCGTCGCGCGAAAAGTCTTCCCGAGTGGAGAGGCGCGTGACGAAGGGCGTAGATGATACCTCGCGCAAAACCTCAGGCAATTTCGATCGTATTGTCCAGCGAGTCTCGCCTGCCGACGATATCGCCAAATGAAGATGAGTCGTGCTACTGGGTACAAGTCGGCATTGGAAGGTTTAGAGTAAGGGCTCTCTACTACCCAGGCGATGCTATGACCGTGATGGGATCGTTAGGACTTCATATCGCTAGCGCCTGCGGTCGACGTTTGCGACAACGCGATGGCCGTCAAGCACAGTGTGCAAATGGTCAGACGTCGCCGATCGTGGGATTTGTGGACTTCCCATTCGACATCGCGGGTGTACAACGCGACGTAACGGTGGCGATTATGCCCGAAGCGACCAACAAATGTCTAGTTGGGACGACTGTTCAGCGCAGTCCACGATCCAAATGAAAAAGTCCTGTATCTGAAGAAGGAGCGAAAGATCGTCCAACTTCAGGTGGCTATGATAGCTACAGCAGGGGCGATAGATATCGCCGCGGTTGGACTCGCGTACGTCAGTGACGACGAGCACTTGCAGATTCGCAGACTGCTGGACAGTATCCTGCCTAAATCCAACTGTACGATCGGACGGACGCAGTTTATTGAGCACGGGATAGACGTTGGATCGGCCAGACCTATAAAGCAAAAGTATTATCCCGTGTCGCCAAAAATAGAGGAGTTGATGTATCAAGAAGTACGAGAGTTACTTGCTGTGGAAATCATCGAACCCTCTGACAGTGCTTGGTCAAGCGCGGTAGTGATGGTGCGCAAGGCGAACGGGTAATATCGTTTTTGCGTTAACTTCCGGAAAGTTAATGCGCTGTCAAAGGCTGACGCATATCCATTACCTAACATGAGTGATATCCTTCGTAAACTGCGAAAGCAAAGTACATATCGACGTTGGACCTTAGCAGCGCGTATCATCAAATACCGTTGAAACCGGAGGCGAGACCTCTGATGGCCTTTACAGTTCCTGGCCTAGGTTTATTCCAATTCACGTGTATGCCATTTGGTTTAGCCTACGCTGAAGCTATCTTCCAACGAATGATCGACGAAGTAATCATCATCGCGACAGAGACGTTCAAAGATCATTTCGAGTACTTAGAGAAAGTGCTCCAGCGAGTGAACGCGGCTGGGTTGACGATCAGCCGGGACAAAAGTGTCTTTTGCCGAGAAGAGGTAAAGTACCTCGGCATCCTGGTTAATCACGATGGTTTTCGGCCAGATCCAGAGAAGATAGCGCCCATTGTGGCGTATCCAGCGCCGAAAAACCTGAAACAACTGAGATGTTTCCTAGAAAAGGCGTCGTGGTATGGCAAATTCTTGCAAGAATTCGCGACCGACGCTGAACCGCTCCATCGCCTAACAAAGAAAGTCAGAAAATACGAGTGGGATACGGAACAGCAAGACGCTTTTCAACAAGTGAAAGCACTAGTAGCGTCTGCACCGATTCTTTATCGCTCAGATTTCGAATCGCAGTTAGTGTTGCAGACGGCCGCCAATGACACATGGCTCAGCGCGGTTCTTTTCCAAGTAATCAATGGAGAAGAGCGGGTTTTAGAAAACGCGAGCCGCATGATTTCGAAAGCCTAGAAAAATTACAGTGTCACGGAGGGAAATGTCTCGATGTCATTTGGGCTATACGGAAGTTTAGACCTAATATTGAGGGATAAGTTCGTCACGGACCACAATAGTTTGACACCGGACGCCTAGCAAGATGGGTACTAGAAATACAGGACCACGTCCACAAGGTGAGGCATAGAAAAGGAATGCTAAATGCCGTACCAGACGCATTGTCGCGTATGCACGAAGAAGATGCAGTACCAGTCGAGGCAGTCGGATGGGCAAACGAAAGCCAGGACGAATGGTACTGCGAAAAGGTCCGTGAGATACAGCTGCATCCGAGCAAAGATCCGCTGTATAAGATGTACGGCGGGTAGCTGTACTACTTCTGCCCGGATGAAAAATTGTCAGCATTTATGAATGACGATACGGCATGGAAAATCGTCGTGCCAAAACAAGTGATTATTCGGCCATAGCAGATCATAGCGGGATATGTCATGAAGCCAAAACCAAAGACTGCTCGAGGAAACGAATATATTGTCATATTCGAAGACTTGTTCATCCGCTGGATACAGTGCATTCCGATTAAGCGGGCGAACGCGAAGACAATCCTGTAACATCTCCGTGAGCGAGTCTTCTTACGGTTCGATGCGCCAGAGGTATTCATGTCGGACAATGGCACAGTATTCAAAGATAAGGCCATTGATTAATACCTCAGAGGACAAGGCGTGCGATATGAGTTGACGCCACCTTATTACGCCCAGGCGAACCCAGTGGAGAGGGTGAATCGCACCATAAACAACATGGTGCGCGCGCTTATCGTGGAGAATCATAACACATGGGACGAGCGATTGAGCGACATCGCCTTCGGGTATAATACCGTGCCTTATTCCCCGACAGGCGTGAGCCCGGAGATCGTGATGTACGGGACTCAACCGAGGAAGCCTTCTGCAGCGAGGCATGAGCAGGACGCCGCTGCAGAAGAAGAATTGCAGCGACGAGCGATCGATGCATGGCACGATTGAATGTGGGACTCATCCCAGCTGCGCGAGCAAGCGTTGCAAAAGGACGCAGAGCGGGCAAGACCGTCAGAAGTGCTATTATGATGCCGAACGTAAACCGGTGACATACAAAGTAGGAGATCTAGTGATGAGCCGAAATCACGTGCTGTCTTTCGGAGCGGAGCAGCGCTCCGCGAAACTAGCACCACCATATATTGGGCCGTATAAAACAGTGGAGATACGCAGCACCAATACGTATCGACTGGTCGATGAAATGGGGAAGCAAGTTGATCTTGCGCCAGCTGTGCAGTTGAAGCCGTTTTAGGCGCCAGCGACGGACGAAGAGTCGTATAAGAGCAAAGAAGATGGCGACGCTCAACCTCCGAGGGAAGCGAGCGCAGATGCGGGTGAGAGCGAAGTATCGAGCGATATTGCGTCTGAAGCAAGCGAAGTCGACGACCGTCCGAAACGAGCGAAAAAATCGCGCGTGGTCGTAGTAAACCCTGCGACTAAAAAAAGAGGCCAGCCAAGGAAAAAGGTGTACATGGCTAGGCGTGTGAGACCTACGCCAGAGACTCCTAGAGTGGAGGTCAACACCGAGAAGAGGAGGCCTGGTCGTCCGAAGGGTTCGCACAATCGCGGGCATGCAACGACGATTACGAACCCGTCGACGTCACCGCAAAAAACGAGCGCACAGAGAGCTGCAGACCTAAGATAGAAATTTTATATGTTATAACCCGCGAAGAATAGCGGCCTCACGTGGTCATCCGGGAGGTAGGCGAGGAAGAAGACCCTTGGAGTGTCTTCCCTCCCGATATCGAGGGGAGATGTACCCCGCTCAGGAGGCAGAAAAGGAAGAAGAGGGGCGTTGGTGGTACACCGCCAAGAGCCACCTGTGCTGGTTGCTGGCGTTGGCGAAACGACCGAACGGGTCTGCGCCGCCCGCGTGCGCTACAACCAGTGTCGTATATATATCACTACAGGTGTTTTGTATTTGGTTTTAAATCAAACGAAACCTGTTTTGGCTAAAAAATAAAAATTTTGAATTGTGGCTTTTGAAAATTGTTCTTTTGATATTATTCCTAAATGTATTTAGAAAAAAATACATACGTAAAGACCGTATTTGATAGGGGTACGGGCTGCGCGACTTTTACAAATAATTATTTATTCGCGAGAACTAGCATAAGCTCGAGAGCTTTATTGTTACTAGAGATACTTAAGTAGAATGGATAGATATATAGATATACGATATATATCTAAATGCACAAGTGGACGCGTGACTGTCGCGTTAGTGGGACATGCGCGGACACTCTCGTGCGCGGACTGCAGTCTGTCCGCTTTTGATGGACGATGCTGAGTCCGCTTTTATACTTAAGCGCGGACGTTGTGCTTGTCCTCAGGTTCTTAGCTTTGTGACTATTGATGTTGTAGGCACTTGATTATCCTTCTATTTACTTCTTTAGGATGTAGGTTATTTTATGGATTACTCTCAATTAATAGAATAATAATTGTAGCAACTGATTAAATTGTTATCTTTGTTTTATTGGGGGCAATCCAGAACTCAGCGGACAATACAGTTTCTTACAGGATGTTAGTGCTTGTGCGTTGGTATTTTATAGTTACTTCGATGTTGGTACAATAAAACTTAACTTACAGTATATTCGTTCTGATATGTGACCTGAACTGGATAGTCCTTCGTGGCACGACAGATGCTAATTGATCTTACTCTACACGATTACTCGTGGCTAATTTATGTACGGTAAATTTAATTTGCTCTATGGTTTCCCACTAACGCCGGTCTGCTATCGACGGGCCCTTCGCTTGTTGCACGATGCAGACTCTCATACCAGAAAACAAGGAGTTCTACTATAACTTGTATACAGAGTTTGAGTGTTTTCTAGGCACTCAATAGGCGATGCGTACAGAGGTATAGCACTCGTACTCGCTAACCGGGTACAGCTACACGACGACAAGTTGCTTATACAAAAGGCGCTCCTTGGATCGTTTCCTGTCTTTTTAAAGCCTCGGTGACGATTCAAGGAGTTGTGAAATTACGTGAAACGCGGCAACGATCGACCAATCAACACCTGACGTGCAACGACGATGTACAAAAGTAAGTCAGTAATACGCGCGTATAAGAAATGCTGACTCGTAGGTCAAAGCACTAGCTCCGATGTTCGGCGATCGGTTTTATGCTGTCGCAATCGGTTTAGTATACGTCGTCTGTATGAGTACACGAATGCAGTCGTACAGGCGATGTATATATATATATTTACGTAAATGCTAAACTGTATAAATGTGGGACATTACACACACGATGTTAAATCTTTTATTTTTTGATAATTAAAGTTGTATCTGTCTCTTTAAGTTATACATATCGCACATCCCAAGTATAGTTTCTTATATACAAATTAGCCAAATAATGTGATAAATCCTTACCCTTGTGATGATTCACTACATACTGAAGAATCCATTCTGTAATGGCGTTCTGTTTCATTTTCTGAAACTCGAATATCTTCTGAATCTACTGGACTCATACGGCGTGTTGAATGATGTTCTAACTGACGAATAATATCTTCTAGTGTTCGAATCCTTATAGTGCCACATGTTGGAGGAATATCATCTTCATCATCGTCCTCCTGTTGACCCATATTATCTTGACTGTCTGAATCTTTTCGGTAGGTATCGCTGGTATATCCATGCTCAACTAAGGATTTGCGTATTGTTTCATCGTCTAGCAAGTTTTCAGTTCTTGTAGGCGTACTTGACAAACCACGATGAGCATTTCTAAGTGCTTCTAGTATGTCATCATGGTAACCATTTAGGCTGTTTAGTGTTCTTTCTACGTCTGACATTGTTCCACTTCCAGCAATACCTTGTAAAATATAAAAATATTTCTTAATATTATTGATAATAGATACAACTCAATAATGTATACAAAAGAAAAACGTAAATAGAGTATACTCAAATGTTAAACATCCCTTAGTGGAAATAAAAAATGTAATAAAGTGTAAAAAATATAAGAAAATGTAACAAATCGTGCTATTTTGTACATTTTTGTTGGATTTCGGACCTTTTGTACGTTTTATTACAGTTTGCTACATTTTATTACATTTTGTTACGTTTTATTACAATTTATTACAAATCCATTGATCCAGGATTGAAACGAAATGACAAATGTAACAATAGTATAACAAAATGTAAAAAATTGACTGTAAGCGTAATATTTTATATGAAAATGGTGACTTTTTTCTGTTCTTATTTCTGCTTACATCCATTTACTTTTCCTCGCAATTTATTATGAATTGGTACATTTTATTATAAAATTAATAATTAAAAAAATATATTGACTATATTAGGCGGTAAAATATCACATGTAATAAATTGTAATAAAATGTGATAAAATGTAAAAAAAAGTTAACAAGTCTGAAAATGTAAGAAAGTGTACAAAAACGTAGGAGAAAAAAGGTCCGAAATCCAACAAAAAGGTACAGTTTCTTACATTTTCTTATATTTTTTTACGTTTTATTACAATTTATTACAATTCATTACATTTTTTTTCCACTAGGATCGTACTTTAAATATCTCATTTCCGCACATATGTAAACATACACGAGTTTATAGTTTCTTAAGTTTAGGTTTCTTAATTTGTTATCCTTTTCAAAAGTTCGAATGCAACACGAGTTACCGTAAAAAGGACGATGTACAAGGTTCTTACCTTCGCAAAAAATTTGTATATTATTTCGAGATTCTAAAGAAAACTATTACAAGGTTATTTTCTGGTTCATTACTGGTTTTACTTAAGTAAGCTTTGGCCGATTTGTACTACAAACTGACGGGAAATATGATGGTTCAAGATTAGAGGCAATCTTTGAAAGTGAAGTGAAAGTAAAAGGTTATAGAAAGCTTTTGAAAGATTCCAACGCGACAAGATACACGAAAAAATGTTTAATCAGCCATAAAAGCTTACTATTATTTGATAACTAGCAATGGTTTATTCCTGGTTATACATAGGTAAGCTTAGGTTGAATTAAACTGGAAGCTTACAGGGAATATTGTTCAATATAACAAGCAACATGTGGAAGTTTATAGAAAGCTTTTGTAAGATTTTAAAGCAACTTTATATACAAAACTTAATATACAAGAATAATTAAATCCATAAGTCATCTTTGTATGATTTCGAAAAATTTTGAATAGTTATATTGTCAGTAAATTGGATATGTACTAGTTTTCGACGACAAAGTACAAAATGCAGTAGTCTTCGCAGCGAGGCTGTAAATGTATACTTTTATGCAGTCTTCGATGCAAGAGTTTAAAATATATATGTTAGTCTTCCTGACAAAACTCAAATGAATTATTGAGCATTCTTCGTTGAGCACTTACACAAGTAATAATCTACGTGGATAAATTTAAATACAACATTTTGATAAATTCTTATAATTTTTTTATTTAGTGATTTTGATGCGTTAATCGCTGACATGATACATATTCGATTACCCTGTTAAATATATTGTACCTATTTCTAACGTCTAAAAAATTAAGTTTGAAGGGTTAGGGTTTTTTAGATAGTGGTTTTCAAAAAGCTACATGATATTTGCCTTGGAAACATTTTTGGATTTTTTAGTTAATAACAAGAATATTGGTAGCGCTTAAATAAGAAGAGTAAAGGTTATGGAGTAAGAATGGTTCATCAAATGCTTTAATATACAAATAAATACAAATAAATTCAAAAGTTATTGAATCTTAGGTCAGCTCGTGCTAACTATAGAGATACTGCTGTAACAATGTTCAGATTCAATGCATTAAATACGCTGTTTTGATTCTAAAACCTTCTTTCTAATCTCCATTACAATTTTAGATCGAAGATACGACGACGACATTATTACGATTGGAATTTGTATGCTTTTATATATTTATATATTTTTTTTATTCTTCGCGCTGCCATATTGATCACGTCAGCTCTGAATCGTTTAAAAGTCTTAAGAAAAAACTAAATCTTCAAATCAACATTACTATTGCAGTGAAAATTGTAATTATTGTATTTTTATGTAAGATTTAACCTTAACTTTATTGTAAAAAAGATTTTAATAATTATGTCTGTTTCCTATTGTTATGATAAAAGAGATGATTCTCTAAGAAAAAATTTAGAAATAATTCTTTTCGTTGAAAACAACTTAGAAAAATCCAAGTGAATTCGTCGGAAATCGAACCTTGGACGCCTTGAGCGAGAGTGTATGCTAGTTACTGAGCCACGGACGCTCCTCGTTATGGTATTTAAAATATTGAGATTTAAATTTTTTCATAAAATTTATATATGATTTGATACTGCAACGGGGTTTTTGCGAACTAAAAACAAACAAAAGTAAGCGATGAAGAAGAACCGATCCCACGATTCCGAGATCTCAAGAAACGTGCTCTACCTTCGAGCCAACGACTCACTATCCTGCACTTGCGCTGACTGTTAGACGATGTTCGCGCACTACAGATACCTACGTAATTACCTACATGGCGCGCAATAATCGGACCTCGTAACAGCTACAGTTTTTCACAGTGCTTTGGCCCTTCTGTATTAGAACATAAAAAACGTTGCAAAAAGCAAGTCAATTTATGCGAGTTTTTTATTTGTTTCATATTGTTTTTAACATGCTAGTCTTAAATTATGACAGTGCTTTCCTAATAATTTTTTATCCAACATATTTTTATTTAACATATTATACTCTATTGCTGTTAATAAAGTTGTATCAAATTTTACTATTAGTATTATAATGGTTCTTATAAGTTTATTTTTTATATTTTCTTAGTCTATGGCTTTTGCTACTTAACAGTATAGCAATGTTTACTTAACTCTTATCTAAGTGTAGGCATGAATTTAAATAGAGAATCAAATCTGATTAAGCGTATTTTTTTTAATTTTTAAACAGTGGACACCTATAATCTTAGCAAATATCATCGCCATAAATAAGCGCCATCTCAATTAAAAGGCATTTGATTTACCCGGCAAGTAATCTGCAGTCCTAATAAATTTTTATTGTCCACGCCAAAAATCATTAGGTAGTGATTTTAAGATAGCTGCAAGTAGCCAAATTGTATATTCCTATGTGGAAAGGGTCATGCCCAAATTTCACCGTGAAAGCACGTCATCACAGACTGCGCGAGTGACGAGCTATTCTTTCAATTAAGTTTCAGAATAATTGAGAATCGAGAATCGTCGGTCAAAAAGAATCAACAGAAGAATCGAAGAATCGAATCATTCTGTAGAAAAAGAATTGGTCGATTCTTACGAATCGAATAGAATCGCCCATCGAGTCTGGCTCACCCCCTTTTTCAAAGTGAGCCAGAAACCGTAAATGAGCCAGAATGCCTATAGTGTTCTCTACTTTTTTTTTTTTTTTTTTTTTTTTTTTTTTTTATTTATTTATTCATTTAATTTTTTCTTACAAATGTTTGCATGACTGATAGAATAATTTCATAAGTTTGACAGTGTGAAGTGCGCAGACAGTCTTGTAGATTGGATTATGATTTGTGCAAACTGTGACGCACTTGAAAGATGGTTTTGATGGATAGCCATATTGTTGAATGTTGTAGACGAAAAATTTGAATCGTTGAAGCCATTTCTGTTTTAATGCACCGATGACAAAAATTTTTGATGCGTCATGGAGAGCGTCACGAAGCAAGTTTCCAATTTGAGAGTATTGATGTCCATCTGTTTTCCACCTGATGCCATGATAATTATGTTTAAGCCAATTGTTTTCCCTCTGCATTTTGTCTGTCAGTTTTTTCCATGAGAAGGGATTTTTGAATATTAGAAAAACAGGATCACTATTTTTGTTAAGAGGTATGATTGCTATTTCCTTTAGAATATAATCTTCTTCGGTTTGCTTGAAACCAGTCATGTCTACAGCATACTCCATTTTTTTGGTGCAGCCTAGACGAGCTTCTTGACATTCCCACTGATAGGATTGTACTGAACGACGCGATCGTGTAAGATTAGGCAGTATGCTGAAGTGTGAGCAGGAAAATCTTTTTTAGCCTCAAACTCCAGACGTACATCGACAGGAGCGCTCTTGAGAGATTCGTTTTGTCGTGAACAGTCAATAACTATGAGTGGTTCATTCTTGATGAACATAGGCTTTGTCAGCAACGGCTGCGGATCTCTTCCATAGTATGATTTTTGAAAATTAGCATACATATCATAGAGAATTGCATACTGATTGTTATATATGTCGAGATTCGTATTGTTGTATGGATAATATTGTGAATTTAAGAAAAGTTTCACATTACTTATCTCACAATGATCAAATCTACTGGCATTTGCAGTTCTTGTAGCTTTTCTCTTTGTTTGTAGTCCGAGAATTACAAAACGAGGTTTCTCCAATTGATTTGAAGTTTTCACTGTCCAGACGTGTTTATTCGTGCTTGGAAGAAGAGGATATTAAAATATCTCCCAAGAACGAAAACACATAGAGATGGGGTTATCCTTACCAATGAAATTCAATAGCTGGATTTTTTGTTTATCTGATGCAATAACATATGGCATTAACCATTCTATCGTCGTTATTTTTACTTCACAATCTTCATAAGTAGTTACGCCAGATGATGTAGTTCCATTCTGGATTATTGCATTTAAGTCGCTTCTCGATCTTGTAAGAATGAGCTCATGCTTCATATTAACTATAATTTTTTTATAGTCTTCTGCAAAGCCCAAGATCATACTCAGTGGAATCGCTACGTCAAAGTTTCCCTTTTCATCGACAAACGTTTTGGTATCTTCTTCATCACCAAGCCAGCCTGCGTTTTCTAGCATGTTATTCTGATTCGAATTAAATGAAGTCCATCCTTTCATGAGACTGCTCAAACCGACATTTTTACTTTTATCAATCTCCACAGCATTAATTTCATAACGAATTTCATCAAACAGATGACAAATGCCATTGTTCACGAATTTAGTTTTAGTTGGTGCTGTTAAACCATCTTTTAGTTTCAATTTCCCACATACGTGGATAGAACTACGTGATGGTAAGAGGCATAGATCTTGATGTTGTATAGAAATACGAATTTCATCACTATTATCAAAGCTTAATGATGAGTATGGTTGATGGGCGTGTACCTCGTAATGAGCAATAGACTCATCGAAGACGACACCTGATTGAATGCTTAGAATTTCGTCCATTTTTCTGGAAGCAGCAAAGAATTATACACGTGAATTTTTTCCACGAACTTTTAGTCCTAGGCTTTTCAGAAACTGAATGCTCTTCCGTGTTAACGGTTTGAGTTTCTTTGGTCGACTGATGACTGGTTGACATGATGGCTGACTTATATATGTTCCAGAATTGTAAACGATACCCATTATACAGATTTGATGTGAAGTCTAATAGTAATTTCTTCTCCTCGGAAATTCACCAAATTTCCATCCTGATCTACAATTCGAATTTGTAGATGATCTATGCACTTGACACTGAGTGGTAGATATATCACATGAGACGGAACTTCTAAGATTTTATATCCTGGAGGCACTCTGGGAAAGAACTCATGGATTGTATGAACTTTCTTATTATTGATGTAAGCACCTGCAGTAATGTTGCACTCTACTCTGAGTGCATTGATTCTCAAAATTTTCACAGGTAAATCAGAGCTGTGTTGAATGTTCTCTTTGAGAATGCGAGGAGCGAAGCCAAGGAGACGGCCTATTGAATCGCGAGGTTTGAGATCTATCTGATGACTGCAGAGAATTTCACTTCTGAGAGTATTGTTGTTAGCTTTCAAAGAAAATTCAATTCCTTTAGATTTCAAAGTTTCTTGTAAAAATTGATTTATAGCATCAATTTCATAGCTGCCCGTAGGGATAGTGATAATATTATATTTGCTCAAATGAAGTTTATTATTTGCATGGTCAACATTGGGAATAGAGTTGAATGTTAAAAGTTCAACTAATCCCAAGACAAAATTTTTATGCTGTGGCAGTTCAATCGAAGGAAAATATTGCGCTTCTAAGACAGATGAGTTTCCTGAGAGACTCAGAGTGAAGCTATCTTCCATGACTGATCTGATGCTAATGAATCTATTCGTCTGCGAACATCTCTTTTATAGTCTCCCAGCTAAGAAGTAGAGACAAAGATGTCCGCATATAAATGAGTCAAAATTTTGATATCTTTTGTAATTGTATTTCACTTCCTTCACGTTAAAATACATCATGAGATCCTTGGGAGGTTTGAGATCACCAAAACTATCGAAATAAAGTACTTCAGGACCACGTTTGCGATAGCAAACCCAGTGAGTGCCTCTATTTTGAAAATCATCCAAGTTTACCACTGCTGATTCATTACGCCATGGACCATCGGGTGGTAGATTATTTCTCATGAAAACACCACGGAAATCTGAAATTTCCATCATATGAGCATATTTTTTTAGATCGTAGTCAGTCAGTGCACGATTTGGCAAAGTTAAATCGAAGTTTTTTTTTTTCTACTGACTTGATGACCACGACCGATATGAGGTTTCATAAATAATCCCATTCCACTTTTATAGGGCTTAAGATGAAGACCTTTGCCTAAAGCAATAGCTTCTATGGTCTCGTTATGCCTCTTACTTTCTTCATAATTTTTCTGCGCAGCTTTAGCATCATTAACTGCTTTAGCTATTCCAGCAGCACCTCCTGCTAGAGCACCGGTAGCACTTAGTCCTGCGAACAATGGAATGAGAAAAGGAAGAACTCCACCAATTTTTGATGGAAGCGGCAGAACACGTGGAATGATAACTTTTTTCTTTCCACCTACACTTTTAACAGCTTGACGTGCGCCCTTCAAGGCTGATTGAATAACCTTGCGAGAACTTTTACTTGTTGACATTGACTTTTTAGCTGCAGTCACTAACTTATTAAATTTCAGTCCCATTCCAGTTTTTCCTTTTAATTTCATAGCATTGCTAACAGCAAAAGCAAAAGCTTTTTCACCAAGACTAGCATCCTTAGCTCTAACACGCTGCATAGCTTCCTCAGCAAGCATCTTGTCAGCAGCTTTACGATCTCCGTTTTTATCGGAGTAAGCTATGTCGTGTTTTTTACAAGCCTGATCAAGCGGATTAATGCCAGGATCTCCTCTTTTCATTCGCTTTTTCAATTTGGTTCCGGGACCGCAGTATTGATATCCAGGAAGATGCATTTCAACAGGTAAGTTATTGATAACTTTATCAAGCAATCCATAGCCTTTCGGCTGTTTCTGAGATTTGTGTATGATCATCTCTCTTCGAGTGTTGATTCACAACTGACATTCATGATATAAAACGAGCGTTTATATTTCGAGAGCTCAATGTTATATTTGACTCTGTTGAGTGAACATGGATTTTACCGAGCAGAACGTCAAACTCCCCGTGACAAATTTCGATTTTGGAAAAGAGAAGAGAAAAAAGCGTCATGGGGAATTACTACCAGATAGTATACGAGCAGTTTTCTGCGGCCCATCGAACTGTGGAAAAACAAATAGTTTATTGGCTTTAATAACACATCCCAATGGTCTTAGGTTTGAAAATTTGTATGTATACTCTAAATCCTTGAATCAGCCAAAGTATCAATTTCTCAAAAGTGTTCTGGATCCGATTGATGGAGTATCATATCTTCCGTTCAGTGAGCATGAATCTGTAGTATCTCCAGATGAAGCCCTTCCAAATTCAATAATGATTTTTGATGATGTGGCATGTGAGAAGCAGGATAATGTTAGAGCATTCTTCTGTATGGGAAGACATAAGAGTGTAGATAGCTTCTATCTATATCAATCTTATGCTCATATAGGAAAACATCTCATTAGAGATAATGTCAATTTGTTAGTAATTTATCGACAAGATGATGTAAATCTTAAACATATCTATGAAGATCATGTGAATACCGATTTAACTTTCAACGAATTTCGGAATCTTTGTTCTGAATGTTGGAAGAATGATAGATATGGATTCATCGTTATTGACAAAGATCGACCGATGAATGAGGGTAGATACAGAAAAGGATTTGACTGTTTTGCAATAAAAAAGGAATTATGAGTCTCTAACTTACAGTTCAGTTGTAGACATCACCACGTAAGCATGTCAGACTTCACTAAAGAGAAGAATGTTCTTAGTGAGCTCTTGCGAGCTCGTGAGGCTATTAAGAAAAAATACACTTTATTAAAACAGGAGAAAGATGATTTTGAAAAAGTCATCGGTGATACTCTAAAACCAGTCATCACACCACTTGAGAAACTTGTTGAGATGAAAAGTGAAAGCCCACTACAGCAACCATCCAATCACATTTTGGATCAAAACAACAGTAAAAAAAAACGAATGAGAATCGATCGATCGAGTTTAATGGATTATACCGTTTATGATTATGATGATAATGATAATGATAATAATGATGATGTTTTTAACACAATAACCAATTCTACATTTAAATCCGCGAGTGGAAAAAATGAATCAGCTGAAGACTTTTTATCAATGCTAGATAAAAGCCGTAGAACCATTGATAATATATACGGAGTGCGAAAGGTTGATGAAGTGTATATGATTGGTGATTCAGAAATTGAATTTGATGATAAATATGTCAAAGTCAGAAATGAAAGTTATCCTAAAACGAATGGACTAATGGAATTACTATTTAAAAAATATCCGGATGATCTTCTTTTAAGTTCAGCAGATCGTGCAAATTATCGCAAGATATTGGAAGCAACAAATGCTCATCGGAAAAAATTCAGCAAAGATGAATCTATACGAATGTCGAGAAGTAATAAATATAAGAATGTTTTAGCACCAATGTTCCGCAGCACTCCACGTAAAAAGAATGTAAACAGCAGCGGAGGAGGACTTATACCTAAATATAAAATAGCTAAGAAAAATTCTTCCATTGATCTCGTCTATTGGGATGATCCAAACGAGCTTACTGAGAGACTTCGATTATTGATTGCCGAACAATCAGCTGGAAATAATAATCACGTCAATGAAATCCAGTCGATTATTGAGGAATTACGCGAAGCTGGGCATATATATTGACATGCAACTTTCTTCTTCGCATCAGTACTACCATGAGTCTCGATGTGTTTGGAAGAAAACTTGAGGGCTCGCAAGTGAGTCGCGGTCCTCCAGGCATCGGTTTCAATTTTACACCGGACGGTGATTTTGATTTAGAAAATAAGCGACTTTGCAACCTAGGACAGCCCAATCACCCAAACGATGCAATCACCTTGCACTCACTGAAAGTTATTCTACAAACTGAAATAAATTATATAGCTGCTAAAATTGCTGGAATTGGTGAAGTTATAGAAGAATATAAGCAGCAAGTTGAAAAACAGCAATTGGAAGTGAATACAAAATTGCGTTATCTTTATAGTACAACTCTTCGCAATTACTCTGGCATTGATTATATCATTGAAGAAGTGAATAAACAATTAAAAGTTCGTATAGACGAATTTCCAGATGGATTTTCATCTACTGTAAACGATGATGGAACGTCAAAGAGTAGCTGAAGAGCTGCACAAGCCAGCACGTCGGCGATACAAGAGAAGAAAATATGACATACGTGGAATAGATGAGACTTGGCAAGCGGATCTTGTAGAAATGATACCATATTCTAAAGAGAATAAAGGTTTTCATTACTTACTCACTGTCATAGATATATTTTCAAAGTATGCATGGGCCGTGCCAGTCAAGTCAAAGAGTGGTAATGATGTTACTACAGCTATGAAGTCAATACTGAAAGAAGGACGAGTACCGAAGAATTTACAAACTGACCAAGGAAAAGAATTTTACAATTCAATTTTTCAAAAACTTATGAAAAAGCACAATATACACTTATACTCTTCGCATAGTAATCTTCATGCAAGTATATGCGAACGATTCAATAGAACGTTAAAAACTGCAATGTGGACAGAATTCAGCAAACAAGGAAGCTATAAATGGTTGGATATTCTACCTAACTTGCTCAAAGCATACAATTCGAGAAAACATCGGACAACAGGAATCGAGCCTGAAAATGTTACACTGGCAAATGAGCGAGATGTCAAGAGACATTTTCCAAATGAAAAGTCGCCAGTGAAAAAACCTAAATTTAAAGTAGGAGATAAAGTACGAATAAGTAGGATAAAAAATGTATTTGAAAAAGGTTATACGCCAAACTGGTCAACAGAAATTTTCACAATAACGCGAGTTATAAAAACAGATCCAGTAACTTACCACCTCAAAGATTATTATGATAAACCCGTCTCTGGTGGCTTTTATGAAACGGAAATTCATAAAACTATGTATCCAGAAATTTATTTAGTAGAAAAAGTTTTAAAGAAAAATGGAACACGCGTATATGTTAAATGGTTAGGTTTTAGTGACGAGCATAATAGTTGGATAGATAAAAATGAGATTGTATAAATTATTGAAGGTTTAAATAAATAAGAAAGCAATTGTTATTATATTTAATAATGTATTTATTCATGTAAATTGCACACAAGTTTGAAGAAATAAATAAATAGTATTTAACAATTATCAGTCTTTGTATTTCATTATTTTAGCATGTGGTGAACTTAAAAGAAGTTCCACCCTGATATGTTATAAATAAACTAAGTTTATTTGCTGTGTTAGAGAGATTATTGAAAAATTCTTGATCTTTCAAGATTGCTGATGAGATCTTCCCGGGCAGAAATATTTGAAAGCTGTCATCGATCTCAGCCACGATCTTTGTGCCGAATCTCGTCTTTACTTCCTTGAGTGCAGTCACCATGTACTCATGATCTTTTTCCAAGTCCGTGACTTTCTTCTTAGGCAAGAACTCGCGCTCAGCAATCTTGTTGAGTGCAGATAGATCCATTCTGAAAAGTGAAAATAAGAATGAAAGTTAGTGAAAAATGACTTGTAGGTGAGAATTTAGAGAGAGAGAGAGAGAGAACTAAGAAATAGAACTTACTTATTTTAGAGTTAGGTGAGTCTTGGTCTCTTTGCACAAGGTTGGTTGTTCGCTTCGATTTCTCGAATGTGCTCTTCATCGTGTTTCGTCCATTCATATAGCCCGTTTCCCACCACAATTTCTGCCCCTTCCATAGCCTCTAGTAATATATCATTTCTCACTCCTTGTTCAGTTCCTAACCTATCCAATGATGGATCCCACTCGTGCATAAACTCCTCTAAAACATCATATTCAATCTTGATTGGTTCCCCTCCATCAGCATAAAGTGTCATCCCCACCCGCGAAGCATTCTCATTGGTTGCTTCATGCCCCCACTCACTTTCTCCCTCTCTTTTTCGTCCTTCGCCATTGTTGCCCCTCTCCTCCACCACAATCCCCTCCACCGCATCTCCCTCTACTTGCATAGCAGCTTGCGCCATCTGTTCTTCCATAATTCTGTAATGTCTCCAAGGCAAACTGTCAGTACTATGAGGCAATAAGAATCTTTTATCATCGTGTGGACTTAGAGCAATTTTTTCCTGTTTTTCAGTATGCACAATGTGTAATTTTGAACGAATATTACACTGCTCACGTTTTATAATAACAAGATCCTGAAGGCATTTTCGATAATCTTCAAACGTGATTGATTTTTTTACAACACTAGATTTTATACCTTTAGCTTTTTTCACTGTCGCGGCTCCATTAATCAAAATACTGTACATTTTGCTTCTTAAACCAATGAATTCTGTCATAATCTTACCACAGCATTCGTCTTTCATCAATCCAGGAACTTTTTTATTAACACGTGGAATTCCAAACTGATTATTTTCATCATAATCAGAAGTATCAAATTTATGTACATCTTCTTTCATTATTTGATACATATCTATATCCTCAACTTCATATATTAAACTATCAGTATCCGTATACAGGAGTTTGCATTTTTCTCCAACTCGCTTTTTCATATATGAATAATGAAAATCATATACTAATGTTTTTGACAAATCTAGAATTGAGAGACCAACGTATATTGGTTTTTTGATTGTAATACTTGTCCTCTTCAGCTGTATGGCAACCAAATTTTCATCGAAGATTGCACAACTGTGAAAATTTGGTAGAGCTATGCGTGCTTCTGCTCCGTATCTGCCTGTAAATTTATTTACTAATCGCACATCTACACGTTTCCGCTCTCGTTCAATACACTTTCCATAGACTGCATTAATTAACAATTTGTAGAAGAGTTTTTCAAACTCATTCTTTGCTTGCTTTCGCTTTTCTGTGTTAAATTCAACATATGGTTTGAGCCACGCCCTCTGCTCAAAACTCAAAATCCTATGCACCTTTTTTAATCGAAGTCCATTATCTAAGACCTGCTTAAGTGCTCGATAATGAATGACATACCTTTTCTTGTCATTCAAAGTCGTGAGAAGTTTCTTCTGCTTTGAACCAGGTGGTGCAAGATGTTCTGCGCAAAAAGGTAAATCCCTATGATCATCATGTATTTCTTCAGGATACTCCAAGTCAACTTCAGCAAAATAGCCTATATCAGAATCTGGTGGTGTATTGAAAAAACTTGGATTTTTCTCATAATCAATCCATTCAAATTTTCCAACTGGTAAAGGCTGTACCATTGCCCATCCATAAAGATTGTTGATATCAAAATATAAGAGAGTCTTTGTTTTCTGATCCTTATCGTATGAAGAACCCATATATGGATTATTTGCCTTGGCATATCGATTACAACACTGACTTATTCCACCTCGAATGCCCGATTCGATAAACATTAGCATGTCAATATCTGTAAGAAGCTCCAATTCTACCTTTGTCATTTTTAAAGCTGCTGAAAAAGTTAGTCCAGGAGTCGTATAAAAGTGAGCGGGACATAAATCATAGGCTTTAAGAGATGTTTCTCGAAAACTCTCGAAAACATCGGCCAATAGTAAAACATCAGTTTTCAGATAAAGATCTGAATATTCTCCCAACGTACTAATATTGAACTTATTCCAAACTTGGACAGCATGCTTATAGTCTTCTTCAGCAATTTGAGAATCTGTTAGCTTATTATAAAAATCATTCTTTTCTGGCAATTTTGTAGTCGTCAACTTATCTAATCCATTTACAAAATCATATGGAAATACACCTTTTCGTCGAAGGAGATCTATCTTTTCATCTGTAAGTCCATCTGATCGAAATTCCTTTACTGCTATTGGTACATTTTTCAGATATGATGCAAGCTTTTCCAATGATGAAGGTAGAAAACGCCAAGAATCTATGAATCTAAAACTAATGTTGCAGCCATCCACATATTTTGTAAAAGAAATATATTTCTCCTTATTGTGAGGTATTAAATTTACTCGTCCTCTCATCAACGTAGAAGTAGCAATCTCCTTTAAAATAAAATGAGTGTCGTAATTGAGGTTATGAAAAACCACAGGAATGAATCTTGAATCCTTATAATTCAAATTACAAGAATTGTGAGCTGCACCTCTGAAACTGAAGAAGAAGAAAATCTATCTTAGAATTACAAAATTTCGTTTACTTTATTTCGAATATAATCGAGAAGGAAATCTTACCGCCCTGTGAGATGACAATGGTCTCGTACAGCAAGTTCTTCACTAGTGAATGGTTTCCGACATATATGACAAGTTGATGATCTCCGAAAAGATATTTCCTCTAAATCTGTAAGTCTCATTGGTTTTGGATTCTTGTAGAGTACGTCAATTTTTTCACCAATTGACTTTAATTCTTGAACAAACCATGCTGCAGCTGTCTCTTCTTCTTCATTTTTTCTTCTGTATGATCTATAGCCAGATAAGCTATCATCAAAACTGCATTTTATGAAGTATCCTATGCTGTATGCTTCGTGAAGTTGGAAAGCATTCTCATTCTCAGTAGGTTTCAATAAACATTCAAAATCCGCATAAATAACAAAAGGAACCTTTTCACTCTTACTGTAATCTTCGAATTTGAGAATATTATTCTTACAATCAGGTAAATTTATTCGACAATTATTTAAATTTTTACAATCGCTTTCATGAATTTTCAATCTTTCCTCGGTATAAAATATTTGTAAACACCTTTCACAATGGTAAGATTTTAAATGAGTTTTAGACACTTGAGAACTCAAAAGTCGAGACATACTTTTTGTCCAAACGTAATGATATTTAGGCATGTCACCTTCATCAGCACGATTATTTTCTTCATGCTCATCTATATAAAAATCTTGAATGATGAGAAGGTTTGCATGTTTTTCCTTCTTCTCTGTCGTAATATGACAAGGTGTTACTTCGAATTTGTGGCCATACTTTCTAAGCATGTATACATTTACTGAAATATTATTCAGTTTTTCAAATTTCGGAATACTTTTAAGTTTTACTGGGAATTCTATACCAGCAAAATTTAATTCATTTTCATGCAATCGATACTGATTAACTCTACTAGCATTTTTGTTACTTGGATATAATGATGAAAGAACAGCATACTTGAAACACTGATTGTCCTTATTATGAACGTTAACACATGCTTTTTTATTTTCAATAAACTTTGGAAGAGGAATATAAGAACTTCCCTTAATTGGAGAATATTTCTTCATATTTATACATAAACTTATAATACTCTTCAGTGTCCAGCCTGAATCCTTTTCTTGAAATTCTTCTAATTGCGAAAGAATGGGCTCTTTAATATTGTCTGTAAACCATTTCTCTAAATCTGTTGACATGTATACTGTAGCACTCTCACTCGTAAAATAT
>QLSS01000211.1:119140-140316 GCA_024372645.1 Trichomalopsis sarcophagae | reverse complement strand
ATACATTCCGTAAAGTAGAGGAAAACACCTATGCGCGGGTCTTCGTCTCTACCTGCGCGAAGGAGGAGGAGCATGAACCCACCACTAAATTTTTTTCGGGACACGGAGAAGGGAAGATTGGGACTTATACATAGCTCACTTTGAGAGGGGGAAGAATTCTCGGTCGCTAGGGGAGGGAAGGAGGGATCGACACTCCCTCTATCTAAAAATACACAGCTCGGATTCTGGCTCACTTCGAGAGGGGGAAGAATTCTCGGTCGCTTGGGGAGAAAAGGGAGGGATTGACAATCCCTCCATTTAAAATACACTGCTCGGATTCTGGCTCACACTGAGAGAGGAGGGGGTGAGCCAGAATCCGCATGAGCCAGTATGCCTATAGCCTATCTACTCTCTGGAACGGTCTACCATCTCATCTGCGGAACACAAACTCTTTCACACTTTTTAAAACACTGGCCAAACGCCACTTCTTGGCTCAGAACAACATCGTGTCCTAGTCGACACTCTCTCACTCTCTACATACAGCTCGCATCTTCCCATCTCGCCCTCATCACATCACATTCCATTCCATTGCACATTCCATCTCACATCTATCACCCTAACTAAATTAAAAACACTATATACAGCCATTACTAAAATATAAATATTGTACAATATAATGTACAGAAAAATAAAATAAATAAATCTAAATCTCTCACTCGCATCAGAACGTTGCTTCGTTTTACCATCGTGCGTGCTCCGTATATTACTGCAAATAGCTGTTGTGCCAGATTTTGTTTATTAGTTGTATCTCAGCGTCATCATCATCATAGGCGTTACGGCAGAACATCATGTGGTGCAATAAATACATTTTACCAAGGCTTACCTTACCTTGGTGTATAGCAGCTGTCTTCTTATGTTGCGGTCTGGAGTCGTGCGTTCAGTGTTGCGGTCTCGTGTCGTGTTTGTGATCCATGTGTAGCTGTGTGCACTGACTTGTTGCTTCTTTGGTATTCTTTCATTACACGTCCTCGGTACTTATATCAAGTTTTGTGAAAGGTTCGTTGAGCATTGCTTCGAGCTCTGTATATTGGATACTTTCATGTCGATATACGGGAGATTACGGGAATTGCCTTGCTGGACGTGCTATCGATTCGAGGAGGAGAGTAGAACTGACTAACTGCGTGAGCGAGTCGTGAACGCTGGTAAGCCTCAGGCAAGAAGGTAAACTCAGTAACGCGTTTGTATTTACGCAATGTTAGTACTGAGTTTATTTGAGCGCAGGCGCGCCCGAGTATACACGAAGATGCAAGCGCGTTGTGAGTTAGGGGGAGAGAGAGAGAGAGAGAGAGAGAGAGTGCTGGTATTAGAATTGAAATCTGACCGCGTCCCGACGTAGAGGACACCCGACAAAAAAACGCATAAAAAAATTAAAATCACTATTGCGCAAAAACTATTGCTCCGGCCGTGCCTGCCTTTTGCACACATAAAGTTGATGTAACTATCTACTTCTGTGCAAAATTTCAGCTCTTAATCTGCATAAATAAAAAAGTTATAAATTTTCGAAAAAATTGAAAAATTTTCCGGTTTTTCCGGAATTTTTCCGGTGTTAATCTACCGATCGGGTTGTTCGACATCTCATTCTCTTTGTAATTTAATACTCTATAACTTTTTCATTCATACAATTCATATTGATCGAGTAATTTTCTATATATAAGCAAAAAACTAAAAAAAAAGCGTTTTTTTGCACTAATTTGTTAATAACAAACTTAAGAATGCAGGTTGCGAGTTGGAAACACAAAAGTTAACATCTAGGGACTGTACTTTACATGATCGCACGGTCAGATTGCTGTACTTATTTTTGTCAAAATATCGACATTATTTTGCTCTATTGACTGGCCTACCGCGCGGCCAAAGGGAGCACTGCTGTAGCTAAGATCGATCGTGTGCGCTCTCGCAGGCAGACTCGTGCCTACAAAAAATAAAATTTAAGGCACCGGGCTCCAGGCTGGAACTTGGATGTTGCAACTTGGACCTGGACAAGGTACATGTCAGAAGATTTGCTAAATCTACTGTTCGTAGCTCCATTCCTCATAAAAACATCTCACGTGAGATCTCATCTAACCCAATTTTTGTTTCTTTAGTGGCTTTTTAGCAAAATTCGATCTTAGAAAATACATCATAAATTTTGACTTTAAAAAAATGTGGTTCAATTTTTGAAAAATGTTCTTTGTTTGAATTTTTTAAAAGGTCACTAATCGACTGACAATGGTTTAAAACGCCTAAAAAAACAAACAATTGGTTAAATGAGATTTTGGCGCGAGATCTTACCTAAGTTATCACGTGAGAATTTTAAATACATTTTCACCTATCATAGTGCGTCTTAGCCACTAGTGCAGAGGTCATCAGAGTCGTTACCTACAGAAGTTGACTACCACAGGAGATGTATGCTACTGCAGATCTTACTCCTTTTCATAGTTCTCGTCGGAGACAGTTGTTAGTGGCTGCCAGTAAGCACAATACAGCCCACCCGAATAAGCCAAAGGCAGTGAAATTTGTCAGAGGACATCTGACACTTATTGAAGCAAGGAAGCGTCAGAGGTTTTTCTCTGAGGATCATGCGACTTGGGTCACATTATTAGTAATCTAAAAAACTCTGTAAACCCTGGACCAGACGGTATTCCTAATCTTTTTGTTAAAAGTTGTTTAGCTGTCCTGGAAAAGCATATCCTCATAATTTTTAACAAAGTGTTAAGTTTTGGGTATTTTCCTAGAGCGTGGGAATTCTCTCGTATATACCCTATCTTTGAGCATAGGAACAAACTTGATATTAGCAATTACTGTTTATTTATCTGATAAGCTGCATCCCTAAACTTTTAGATGCGTTTTTGACTACAACATTGTTCAATGAACTACTATGTACTATCACTAATAGACAACATGGATTTAGGACTGATCACTCTACTCTTACTAATTTATTGATTTTCAATGATTTTATTTCCAAATCTCTCAAGTCCTCTTATAAGGTTCACGTTTTTTATATTGATTTTTCCAAAGCATTTGACAGAGTTGATCACAGCAGGTTATTATCCAAGCTGTAGAACTATGGTATTAGGGATACTTTCTTTCAGCTTTTGTCGTCGTATCTCACAGACCGTTACCAGGCCGTCAGAATTAACAATTGTATCTTCCCAGTCATTCATGCAACGTCTTACGTTCTACAGGGTTCGCACCTTTGACCTTTTTTATTTTCCGTTTATATCAACGATCTAGTTTCTCATTTAAAGTTTTGAGATGTTCTCCTGTACGCTAATGATGTTAAAATATATGCTAGAATAAGCTCTTTTGAGGATTTAGTTAAGCTTAACGAACATGTTGCTGCACTAGGCAATTGGGCGTGTGAGAAAGAACGGCTTAAGCGTCAATTCTGAAAAATCTCATGTTATATCCTTTTTTAAGGGAAGATCTTGCTTGCTGTTTGACAACACACTCTCTAACTCGGTGGTTAAGCAGGTTGACGTAGTCAGAAATCTTGGTGTACTTTTTGACTCGCGTGTGACCTTTCGACCTCATATTGAGTGTGCTGTTTCGAGATGCTATGGGTTGATAGGTTTTATAAAGCGTACTACATTCGATTCTACTAATATTCAGACCATAATTTATCGATACCATGCCTTCGTTATGCCCTATTTTATTTATTGTTCACAAATCTGGTAACCTTTTACTCAAACTGCCTCTAACTCTTTGGAACTGTTGCAGCACTAATTTATCCGTTACTTAGGCTATTAATCTCGTCAATCCATGGCATTTATTGACCACGACTACACCCCAGTTGCGTCTCAATTCAGTATTCCAACGATTAATTTAGTGCACCGGTATCACGATGGTCTCTTAGCTTTTAAACTTGTAAATAATGTATTAATTAGTGATTCTCAGTCGTGTTTATTTACCAAGAGACGTTTAACGTATAATTTGCTGAATCACAGAGCTTTCTAGGAGAGTCAGTGTCATTCTAACTTTGGATTTTACTCCACCTTTAATAGGTTGGAGAGGGTATGGAACCTTCTGTCCAAACGTATTACCGATATTCAATGTTTTCCTGAGTTTACGTCTACTCTTAAGTCTTTTGTATACAGCTTCTAACTTTTTAATTTTTTTATTATGTATTTGAATACCTTGTATAATTAATTTATACTTGAACTTTCTTGTATAAGTTCGTTTTCCGAGGGCTTTTTGGACGTTTATGTAATATATATATATATATCATTGCGTTGAAATCTTTTAAAAGCTTTCTATAAACTTCCAGAACACGATGCTTGATATCTCTCACAAATATTCCCCGTAAGCTTTCAGTTAGAATCGATTAAAGCTTACTCATGTATAACCAAGAATAAACCATTACTTGTCATCAGAAAGTTTCCAATAATAAGCACCTAGCTTGCGGGGAACATGAGATTTCAGATAATGTCTTAGCTTAATAAAATATTTTTAAAAAATCCCTAGAATGTTTTAATAAGCTTTGCTTGAATATTTCTGAGGTCAAAGTGTTGCAGGCATTTGCGTTTTCCAGGAAGGTTGCATGGAGGCTTTTTATAATGTTCCCAATAAAGGCCTTTTCTGCATGTATTATAAAAAATATATTAATATGAAACTTGTTAAAAAAGCGCATAAACGTTAGAGAGTTTCAGAAGTTTACTACTTAGAAGTTAGCCGGTTGTAATGGTTTAAGTGCATTGCAAGGCGACTTTCCTACATAGCACCCAATCTTTCGGCAATATTATCTGTTTGCATCGGCAGATTCGTCAGATTCGAAAATATTGCAGGTAGATTATTGAATATTCTGGATAGTGCCCAGCAATATTGTTGTAAAGGTAAAAAAAATCAATATTGTGTTAATATTGTAATATAAAGGTAAAAAACATTAAATTAAACAAATTATATAAGCGTTTTTACGATTTCTCAATGCTCGTTTCGAGAGATATCATCCGTGAAACGCTTAGTTAATTTTTTTAATTTAATGTTTTTAATCTTTTTATTAGAATATTGACAGAAAATTGCAAATAATCTTTAAGCAATATTGCTGCAATAATGCTATTTATTTATAAATTTTTTTAAGTCAATCCAAAAACGGACAATACGCTTTACAGCAATATTGCTGGACACTATCGAGAATATTTCATAATCTGCCGCAATATTTTCGAATCTGACGAATATTCCCATGCAACCTTTAGACAACATTCCCGTAAAATCCTGCTGTCAGCTTTTCGTAACTGATATAAAAATTGCAGTAATATTGCTTAGAAATATAATGTTTCTAGCAATACTAACGTAAGATATCATATATAATACTTTTCATAACACGTGCATTAAAAACACGCTTTTCGCCTACGAAAAAGTGGAGCGGAAGTAGATCTTTTTAAGCCTAAAACGAAAGGCCTTTTTAGTGTTTTTGTATGTATATATACATATAAATACACCCACACATACGTATATACATATATCTATGGCAAAGGTGCTTACTTTTTCCCCTAGAGTAAAGCACTTTCGCCCCAGATATTTGTATTTTTATGCGGGTGTGTGTGACACAGAATCATGCATGTATGTATATACTGTCGGTCTGTGCGATATCGAATACAATTCAGATTTATAGGCAGGCTAAAAAGAACGTTATCGATGCACTAATTATAAAAAGCATTATAAATACACTAATATAAAAAGCACGGTACACAACCAGGGGCAAATTGGCTTTTTCAGACTTGGATAATGATTGAGCACTCGTGTCCGTCTCGGGCGCCATCGACACCCACTCGTGCTCAATCATCCTTGCTTGAAAAAGCCAACTTACGCCCCTAGTTGTATAATGTACTATAAAAATGTACTATACTTGAGAATGAATTAACTAAATAGCTCTTCAAATCTAAAAATGTAAAAAATCACTCCAAATAGAGACAACATTTTTATATTACAATTAATTATTTCATAAATTAAGTGAAAAATCAGAATCATGTAATTACAATGTAACGGATTTATGAAAATGGAATTCAATAATCTTTTTATTTCCAAAAGCTAAGCTGCAAAAACATGTATAGGCGACTTCTTATTATGCACGGAAGCAATAAAAAGATTTGAACCGTCATTGATTTTCAGAACTGAGCGATCAACTCCTTAGCTTCTACCAGTGCTCGGAGCCAAGAGGAGGGATTGACCTAGTGCAAATAAGGCAGCTCGTTTGCTTGTGCTACACACAGTGAATATCTAAATAGTAACAAGGGAAATGTCACCTAGATAAACGTCTGTGTTTCGGGGATATATATTCGGATGCGTGCGCAGCCAACTTGAACAAGTTCGGTTGATTATCTTTATCGCTACGCATATCGAGCTCAGTCAAGTTGTTCTTTATTACCTAGATCTCTCCTGAGATTAGGGTGAGGGTAAACATTTTGAAAAATGAAGATTAGAAAGGGTAAAGATTAGAAATTCAAAATTTATAAACTGAGATTTTAAAATTAAAAAAATTATAAAACAATAATGTTGAATTAAAATATTACGAGGTGGTGATATTTGTAGTTATAATATTGCAAAAGCGATATTTTTAGGAATTTCCAAATATAGGTTTTCAAAATTATACCTTTCCAATATTCTGGGACTTAAAATTTCAGTTTTTGTTATAATTCGATTCGTAATTTTTGCCTTTCAAATATTTATTTTTCAAAATTTTTACCCTTACCCCAAGATTGTAAGATGATTTAAAAATTTTAAAGCGCATAATCTTACAGCGCGCATTACACGGAGCTTGCTCAAGGTACTACTATCGACTAACTTCTGAGTAAGGGAATTCTGACGCTCTCTATTTCAGGATGATTAAACGATGAATATAAACATCTTGAAATCTGTTTGTTGTACGGTTATTACAGAGTTTAAAGAGTCATGTTAGCTCTAAGTACACTGTTTATGCGTTACAACGATATGTAGCATATTTTAATACCGTAACCACCGTGTTTCTTTAAAATTCCTTTTTCAGGTAACTTTGCTAGACTGTTTGGTGGTAGATCAATGAAAGATACAACTTCTTCGGTCCCCGTACCTCCATCCTCATCATCAAGTCCAAGTCTCTTCATCTGTGGCTTGTGCTCCCTGAAACCAATATTTTATTTTAATTGCTTTACATATTTTTGCACGTTATACGAATGAAAAATGTATTTCAAGCGCTTTCTTCGTTTTTTCATGATCGTAATTATTTTATAGGGTATAATAAATAACAAGGTAAAATTATAATTAAAATATAATATATACACAATATATATATATATATAATATATTGTGTATATTTTAATTGTAATGGACTAGACTCTTACAATCTTCAGAAGCGGAGAAACGTTACAATGGGGAATAGATGAAACACCTAGCGTAGCAGAGGGTTAAGTAAATTATAAGACACAGTTGGCTTATGCTAAACATTAATCTTTAATGTATTCTGAAAATCCCGGTTAGAATGTTATCCAATTATACTCTTCATAGTGAAATGATAATTAGCCAGATGAATTCTCGTCAAATACCATAACGTCGCTATCAGAATCGCTTACGACATTCTACGGGAATACGAATCACTCGCAACTCGTTATAGAGAATTATTATTTACTCGCAATTCTCACGACTCGCGCAATTTTTTCCGCAGAAGTGCAAAACTTATTAGTTTTTACCGGGAGACTGCAAAATGTAATAGTCTTCGCTGCGAGAAATGGAAATGTACTAGTCTTCGTTATGAGCGACGATATACATACCCATATAGCAAGATAGGGGTATGTATATCGTCGCTCATAACGTAATGGAAGGATACGTAAGGGAAGGACTGAGCTGTGCGAGCATGCTAACATGCGCAGCAAAGAGTGCGTGGTGGGAGAGAGAGCTGCTGCTGCTGTTGTGACGTTCACCCAAGAATTTGGCAATATTGCCTAAGGTTGCATCGCCAGATTTGGTAGATTTAAAAATATGATAGGCAAATTATATATTTTTTTTGATACTGTCCAGCAATATAGATGTAAGCTGTAATGTCCGTTTTAAGATTGCATTTCTAAAAAAACCATATGTATATTACAGCATTATTGTTTGCAGATTATTTGCAATATTGTAAAATGAAGGTAAAAATATGTAGCTGTCTCGGGGACAGCTGATAGAAGTAAATACTTAAATAGATGGTGTGGAATTTCGGAAAATTTGGAATAGTTTCGTTGCCAGACAATCAAACGTATACAAAGTGAGAAATGTACTAGTCTTCGCAGCGGGACTGCAAATGTACTTCATAGTCTTCGTTGCAAGAGTTCAAAATATATATACTATAGTCTTCGCGGCAAAACTGAAATGAATTAGTCTTCGACGCAAATTCGAATGCGTCTTAGTTAAGTGCAAAGTACTTATTTACAAGAATACATTTAATTGTGACTTTTTTGATAAATTTTTATAATTTTTTGATTTAGTGATTTTGATGCGTAAATCGCCGCTATTTTCTTATTTTTCTAACTTAATCGCAACTTTGACAGAGAGTTTAAAAATCTTAGGTGAAGTAATCCATGATAAACTAGTAAATTTAGGATAGGCAAAATATAATACAAATAAAGAAAATATAATAAAAATAATAGTATCGTACGATATTTTATGATACAACGAGCGTAATCCGATATTTGAAAAGCTCATTTTTGCACGAGCGAGCGGTAAATCGAGCTAGGGCGTGTCATACAGTGATCATGTTAACCGCAATAAGTTAATAATGTTTACCTGCAAACGTTTTGCGCATATTAGAAAAGTCACGTCCTCTAGTTGACGCAAAAATATTGAAGTAACATGAAAAGGTACCGCTATATTAGCGCGTCCGAAATCCGAGAAAACCCGATAGCCGCTTGCAGTATGTGTAAATAAGTGCGGCTGATACGTAAGGGAAGAGCTGAGCTGTGCGAGCATGCTAACATGCTCAGCGAAGAGTGCGTGGCGGGGGATAGAGCTGCCGCGTGCTGGTGTGACGATCGGTCTGTCGCACCGCTGTGATAGTTGCCGCTCGCCGATTAGCTTCTTAGTAAAATGTGTATCCGGCGATCTTATAGAAGTATTCACTCCAAAAACATTGAATTAAAATAATTATGTAAGAGTTTTCACGCGATCTCATGCTCGTTTTGAGAGGTACCATCTGGATGGTACTTTCCAAGACGGGCTTGAAAAATCTTGAAAATGCATTTTTAATTGTTTTAATTAAATGTTTCTTAACTTTATTTTCTAATATTGACACAATATTGAAAATAATCTGCAGAAAATAATGCTGTAATATACATTTTTTTTTGGAAATGAAATTCAAAAATGGACACCCTTGCAGCAATATTGCTGGACAGTATCCAGAAGATTATATAATCTGCCTACTGTATTTTTAAATTTGCCGACTCTACTCATGTAACCTTTAGGCAATATATTGCCGAAAGATTGCTATATGGGTATAGGCGGTTCTATATGGGTATAGGCGAAATGCCAGCTTAATGCTGATTTAAAATCAGTCAAAACACATGAGGATGTAAAGGCAACCGACTTGGCTGCTGGCTGAAACAAAAGTAGACGAGGAGGAAGTCTCGCGCCTACTAAAGGTCCTGCTTGTCTCCGGAAGAGCGTTGATCCGCGCTTTCTCTACTAATTTCTATATATAATAAGGTTCTCTACTAATAACGTCAAACCTTTTACGAATGCACTAGATGTAAACCTAATAAGGTTAGACAAGGCTAGGTCGTCGCTACACGGCTATCGCGCCATCTAGCGCTAGAAGTTGCGTTAAGGACGTTTAAATATCACGTCACACTAGACTCTACTCGACGCGTTGCGTGTGATCGCACCTTCCGTGCGCTTTTAGATAGATGCGGTAGGAGTGTACGCTAGTAGTGTGTACGCTTTAATGCACCTTTTTTCCGATGAACTGAACTAGTCATGTTGATAAATGCAAAAATCGAAAAAATCAAAAAATGTTGTGAAAAGTGGGACTATTAAGAGGCATTTTATCGGACTCTGCCAGGTTGATTTGGTGGTTTTGAGTGATAAAACAATCTAGAAAAGGGGGAGGGGAAGATATTAATTTGCACAATAAGGGAAATTAGGGACACCCTAATACATATATATCTAGGTATTAAACTTTTAATTAGGATCGTACGCTTATACGCTAGATAGTTCTAATATTCGCGCGTGACAGGTGCTTATTGTTCCACTCCACGAAATTTTTCATGGCATTAAAAAAGTAAGATGGTCAACTGCTCTTGCTGATGCTGCAAATTCCATTCGACAGACATTTGGTACAAACGCCTCTCTACTGTCGGTATACTGTTTGCATAGAGCGCGTCAGTGCTATTCAGCATGGTACAGAGTAAACGTGCTACCAGTTGTGCTAGTGTGGAGTAAACGTGCCCGTAGTCTTTACACAAACGAACAGTTGAAACATACACCAATTTTCTTGATTCTGGATATTTATATATTATGGAAGAGTAGTTCGCATTTATTTGATCTGCGTCGCAATTATGACACCAGATCAATTAATTTGTATTGATTCTATTTTTGAAAAGAAGAAGCGGAGGATCATCACACTAATAAGATCTTTTTATATTATATAAAATAAATAAATATTTAAAAATAATATATAAAATATATAAAATAAATATATAAAATAAATATATTCAATCAATCCGTTTTTTATATTGATATTTTTTTAACAATATAAGTTAATAAATGAGCTTTCATTTACAAAAAGTTTGTGATAGATACGCTTTAAGTTGCGTTATCTTGTCTGAATCAAGAAAATTGTATAAATATAGAAATTTTTTTAAGTTCTTGACTGATACGCTTTAGTTGCGTTAGGTAGTCTGACTATAAAAATTTTACAGGTCTAAAAATGGTAAAATTGTTTCTAAGTATTTATCTGCTTAAGGCATAAGTTGCTCAAGAACAGGGACTAGGCATTTTAGTTGCGCTGGCGCTCAAGTTGCGATTCAGTTTGTGACTGGTCATAGGCCATGCATGGCCTTATAAAGGCTACGGAGAGAACGAGTATTGCGCCGCCAATATAACGCTCACATTCATATTTGCGCACTTACATTCACACCTATATACTTTTTACATTCACACAATCTTATATTAATGCTCACGCTGCGCCGTCCCTACGTCAGAGCTCTCACTCAGGATTATTTGAACCTACGTGTCCGCTGCGCCGCTCGCTTTGCTACACGTCGAATTCCACCAAAAATCAGCTTCAATTCGAGACCGTTTCCTGGAATTTTTATATTGAGTGCATGCTTTTAGTTTTACGGTAGTAACATGCTATGGAGTATGTAGTACCCTTAAAAAATAGGGCCCAAAATCCCAGATATCATTTTAAAAATATCATTTTTATTTATATATTTGAAAGTCTAAGTACATAATAAGTTTAGGTTTATGTCCATAGCCGGTACAGTGTATTTGTTTTGAAAGCGAGAGAGACAAATACAGAATGATAGGCAGCGAGAATTATTGGAAATATAGGTTACGCGCGCGTCTACAGAATAGATACGAGTTTAGTGCACGGGATTGCGTGAGAGGGGATTGCTTACGGCGCTATGACCACAATCCAATTATATGATCCTATAGCTATTTTGGGCGCGAAATTCAAATTGAAAATATTTGTTTTCGTACGTAATAAGTTAAAAATTTACTGAAAATTATATTATAATATTTTTTAGATTATTTTGATAAATTTTTTAGTTTTTTTTTTCATAATTGAGGTAAATTTTTTCAACGTTAACTTAATTTCAAATAACATATTTTATTTACAAAAAATAAATTGATTAATTTTTTAACACAATTTTGAAACTAATTAACAAATATCTCAATTAATAACAATATAACACTTTACTTTTTAGTTTTCACAATCGTTGGTTAATTCATTTAGATATTCAATTTGATTATTCGCGATCAAATATCGTCGTTTTCTGCCTTTGCAACGCAGTTTATGTGGTTCATCAATTTTACATAAAATTTGTGATGGTACTACAATTTGAATGTCTGCTGGATGAGGCCATTCAAATGATTTTTTGCTTCTTTTCAAAAATTTTGTTGTAATTTGATCTCCTTCGATTTGTGTAAGCAAACCAGGGTACCAAATGTTATCATAGATTACACTAATCCATTCGTTCACTTGGAATGTAATGTCGGTGGTTTCTATTGTATCAGAAGACGAGTCATCGATTTCATTTTCTTCAGTTGGCCATGAAACTTTACTTTTTGACAAATTGTAGTGATCACAGTGAATCAAAGTACAATCTGGACAAGTCGAATAACGGAAAAAAAGTTAATTTAGTTCCGATTCGTCTCACACAACTTGATGAACTTTTGTAGTTTGCTTAACTGGTTCCAAGTCTTCAGGCACTACTTTACCAATTTCGAAAATATCTTCTGTTTTTATGCTATAACATTTGATGACTGACTCACTCTTATTAATGAAATTGTTCATATCAGTGGTACAAGTAATGTAATTGTCATTTGCAACAAACCTATCCCACATTTCTTTTACATCCCCTCCAATGGCATCAGCCACACTTATTCCGTGACCAGCAGATGTGAAGTTCCACGTGGCGTGTTTAAGATGCAGTTTTCTTGAAAAGTAATTAAACAGAAAAAAATTGGTTTTATTTTTATATTGTGTGGAAGGCCCATCACTCTGAAAGTGTAATGTTTCGACGTTGGGCAGTTTTCATTCGACTCAAAATAGGTTGAAGTAAAGCCCATACTGCAACTGCATCGTATGTCAAATCATCAGAAAGTACTGCAAATGATTCGAATTTGATTTTGTCTTCTTCCTTTTTATAGTATAATCACTGTGAATGGATATCTGCTTTTTGTAGCGCCAAAATAAGCAGCGTGGATTTCTCGACCATATTTGCAATTATAATTTTGAGAGAAATCAATAACAATATAAACCTCATCTTTCTTGTTGTTTGCTTTTAATGCATTTAAGGATTTAAATTGACTAGTTGTAGTAAATAAATGTTTCGAAAATTTTGTTACGTCGTTATTGAATTCTATGATTCAATCGGCAACGGTACATCGAATTTGATGTTTTGACATTATTTTCATATCATAAGTGCCACCCTTGGCATCTTCACGCGTGACCTTCTCTGATTTCCAATAATTATAATAGGTTTCAGATTGTGACTGAGAGGTATTAGGCAACTTACGATCTTTGCAACTGTTGCACCTTCGAATCATACATTTTTCATTTTCGGTATTGCAACAGATACTTTGTTCATATTCGGTAAGACTTTTCTGTTCCGTTATTTTGGGGCAGACGAATTCTTTGAAACTTCATTTTCATATTTTCATGAATTGAGCATAAACAAGTTTCCCGAGCTGAAACCTTCAGCTTTGAAATCCACTATGGTTTTAATTTATAAAATAAACCCCGAGATATGTTTCCAACAGTTGCACAATATTTCTTGTGCAGATTTTGTGCAGTATCTGCCAAATAGCGTTTTTGCTTTTTTACCTTTTTCCTAACAACAAAATGTCCAGCTCCTGGAGCTTGGGAAGAGTTTTCATCAGAAATAAAAAAATTTTGTACAGACGAATACAATTTTTTTCTTCTAAGAAAAGTCGCAGATTCTGGTTTCGTGTTATTATTTTTTCGGTAATGCTTCTTCACAAGATTCTTCAGAGACCTTCTTCCATGACAATTCATTAATTGACTAAATAATTTTTTGTCGCAAGACTTTTTCATCTGATCTCTTTAAATTTTTAATTCTTGAAACATCGACTTATAGACTATCAATTCACGCAAGAATCGTTGATTTGCGTTATAAAGTGTTTTTTCCTTTGTTTGGATTTTTCCAAACGCTTCAACAAACACTCACATTGTTTACTTGAGTCTTGTAACCTTTTATTCAGGCCTACATTCTTTTTTCTCAGAGACCTTTCTATTCGTCTATCAAGGAGATTTTCTTGAATTAATCTTCTATTTTCACATGAATCATTATTGACAGTGGGCAACGTAGGTGAATTTTCATGCACATGCTGAAAAATTGTATTGCTGCATGAAGGCCCGTCATTTAAATTATCTTGCGCGTCACCAAGTTCACGTTCAGGTAAAGAATTTTCTTTAGGAGATAGCGAAGATGATAAATGTTGTTCAAGCTGGTTCTTGTCAAGATGGAGGTGCCTAGATGCATTACTGTGAAAAGTTATTTAAAAAACATAAAATTATTTGTTAAAAAAATCAAACTTTATTATAATATCATCATATTTAATAAATTCTTGGAATTGTAGAATAATGTAAAATGCTCACTTTCTTTGGCATTCTTAAAATACTGAAAACTAATAAGATTAGGTATTAAAAAGTAAATCCATCGATACCCTTCCTACTAGAATGTAGTATATAATAAGTTATAGCAAATTCAACAAATTCAATAATTAATTGAATTAATAAGAATAAGGAACGACAACGTAAGGCGAAGTAAACATAAAAAAATAGTTAAACTCAAAGTAAAATCAATTAAGAAAATCAATAATAGTAAATTCACGTAAAATAATACAGATAAAATAGAACACCGAGATGTATGCAGACACCACGACTCTACGACAAGAGGCGAAGCGAAGCACACCGATACGCACGCACACATTACGGTTCTACAGCAGAGGCAAGAGACCAAGCGAAGCACACCGATATGCACGCACACACCACGACACTTCGGCAAGAGACCAAGCGTAGCATACCGATACGCACGCACACAATACGACTCAACGGCAGGAAAACACACTGATACAAACATACTAATACCGAGCCACTACAAAATATAACGAATGCAGCACAGCACAAGCAGAAGAGAAAAAACAAGAAGCCTACTGTACATCGTGGACCGCGCAGACCGTGGAACACGCAACGCTATCGGCAAGTGACACATAAGTCACGCGCGCTAGAAGCTCGAGGAGCCACCAAAGAGGACCCGGCGCAAGCCGCCTCAAAATGCACAGAGGAAGCTTCTAGGAGTTTGCAGATAAGGAAAGTAAATCAGAGGCAAGTTTGACAGGCGAAGAGCACGAGAGGACTCGATGTACTAGAGGAGAGGATTTTTACGCTGGTTTTCTGATTGGCCTTCTCTGCAACGTAACATGCGTAAAAAGTTCCATATTAGGCAAGAAGCTGCATCTAGGCCTTCTAATTGGCCAAACACCAACCCCGCCGAAGAGACGAAAATCGGAGATCGCCTCTCTAAGTAAAAACTTAGAATATTTCGGCTAGGGAGACAACTTGAACATTCAGATTATTAAATCATTTTACTTGCCATCGTGCATTTATCGCAATTACGTTGTGGTTCATTATTTTTAAAATAATCAGCAAATCTAGCCAGTTGCGAGCGAGCGATATTAAAATCTTGTAGCAATCGAATATACTGTATATCATTTTAAATCGTGAGTGAATTATTGATCCGAAAGCTCCTGATCCCTATCGCCTATCAACTCGAGGCCATCCGCTTCGGAAGCCGAATCCTGGAGCTGCTGAGAGGACCTACTGGGAGCAGAGCAGACCCATTGCAGAGATAAAGAAAAAGGTAAGTGAAGTTAATTAAATAGGCTGCATGCCTCTATCGCGCATTTCTTTCTTTCTCTCTCATAATTATAGTCCCCATTAACCCCTCATTCGTGATAACTACATTACGATTAAAGTAACGTCCATACAACCCTCTCTCAGAAAAAACGGACTCTGCGATAGGGAGTTTAATTAAAATCAGTGCGTGCAACGAAACAGTGCGGGTTCGAAAGATTTTTCCGGCGGTTACTGGAGGTCGTTCTATAAAATAGATCGCGAAGGTAACCAAGCACCGACATTGCTCAGCTTCGCCCTCTGAAGCTTTGTTCTCGTCCGTGCTTATTAAAGCGAATAACCCATAGAGTTACTGTCATAACAATAATTATTACTTTTCTTTTTGCATCGTCCCTTTTTTGCTGTGACTACAGCCTCTCTTTTGCTTTCGGTTGTTCGATTTCTTCCTCAGTTTATACCATATCAAAAAAGAGATATATTTGAAAACGAATTTTTTGAACCTGAACGGTGATTTTTTCAAATAACGATTCCTTAAGAATATATGATTTATAATATTCAACAAAATAATAGTATAACAATCAAATAATAAAATGTTTTTTACAAAAACTTAAGAGGACTTACTTGTTGTAAATATTTTGAAGTGTACACGCAAGTGTGTAAGTATAGTACGTATTGACGATCGTATAAAGTCACTCGAAACCAAAGGTTCATATAATACTTTGGATTATTGTCGTAGCGCTGTAAGCAATCCCCTCTCTCGCATTTCCGAGCACTAAACTCGTAGTGATTCTGTAGACGTGCGCGCAACCTATATTTCCAATAATTCTCTCTGCCTATCATTCTGTATTTTTCTTGTCTCTCTCGCTTTCAAAACAAATACACTGTACCGGCTATGGACATAAACCTAAACTTATTATGTACTTAGACTTTCAAATATAATAAATAAAAATGATATTTATCAATTACTCTAAAAAAAATTCACTTATTATATCAAAATCGATATTTTTAAATTTGAATGTCGCGCCAAAAGCAGCTTATAGAGTAAATAAATCATTTTCGGGTCATAAAAAACTGGGAAATATTACGAAAATTGTAAAACCTCATTGCCTTGCCTCAAACCACCATCAGATATTTCTTTTGATGCAAAAGATATCGTTTATTATTTATCAAAGAATTTTCAATTGATTTTAGCGCTCTTATGGGCCATAAAAAGGGGTGTCACAAGCATCTGGGATTTTGGGCCCTATTTTTTAAGGGTACTACATACTCCATAGCATGTTACTACTGTAAAACTAAAAGCGTGCACTCAATATAAAAATTCTAGAAAACGGTCTTGAATTAAAGCCGATTTTTGGTGGAATTCGACACACATGTAGATATATAAGCGTTTTGCGCGCGCTTCATCATCGCTGTTTCTGCTGCCGCCGCTGCTGGCTCGTGGCGCTGCTGCTGCTGTAGGCTCAGCTGTGGCACGGAGCGTTGACTGTTCACCAGAGAATTTAGTATATATGATTTCATTTGCACCAACATTATAAACGATGTTTTATTGATTTATAAGTGATGCTGTTAAGGGGACACAACACTTTAATACTGTGGAGAAAGATTAACAAAAGTAAATTACAAAGTTTAATTAAATAATTTGATATTTTTTTCAGTGATACTTAGTAATTAGTAATGGAACCCTCAGATTTACTATGCTAAAACATTAATTACCCCTACTTACCTATTCTGGTACTCGGTGCAATGTTTCATGCATTTTTTTACTGTTCGTAAAAGTCCAAGTGAACACGTAGTTCTTTTGGGCTAAAATGTAGGAGGATATTTTGTACGCTTGTAGTTTGGATATAAATGCAGTTATTTTAATTTGAATGTTTAAAGAACCTTTTATACATAAAAAGGTGGCATAATAAGCGGAAAAAAGGAAAAAATCCAGTATTTCCATCGCTAAACATTTTCGACTTATTTAAATTAAAATGGCTGCATTAATACCAAACTGTACAAAGTGTCCCAAAAAACCACTCGTTTACTTGGAATCCTACGTAAAGTGAAAAAATGCACAAAACATTGCGAAGCTGTGCCACCCAACACAGGTACGCAACACCTAGAGCCTCGCATGCGTTAGGATTTTTCTTTAACGTAGGATTTGGCGTGATCGTCACGTTTGGGAGAACGCTAGGGAGAGGGGAAAATAATCACGCAATGGTTAACAGTTTATTGCACTTGTATTTCGTCCAGCCCTTCCCTACAACGCGGTGGCAATGATGCCTCCCGCGCACAATGTAGCCATGCAGGGCTTATGTTGGCGCGCTCATACACGAGCCGCACACGTGCAGCAGACGGCAGGCCTCAGGCCCAGGTCCAATCTGTTGACGGCTGGCTCTCTCTCTCTCTCTCTCTCTCTCTCTCTCTCTCTCTCTCTCTCTCTTGCGTCACACGTACGCGCTCGACTCGGTTCCCGTCGGTCGCCGCGCGGCCAGTGTGATCTCTCCCTCTCTCTCTCTCTCTTTCTCTGCTTTCTCTCCAAGGCCCTGGAGTGGCTGGTGCACAAGCAAGTCTCGCAATATCGTGAATCAAGACTCTTACTAAACAACTATCTGACAGGCTTCCGCATTGGCCACATCATTCAGTCTGGCCTAATTAAGCTAACTGATGATGTCAGGGTAAGGATAAATAAAAAGAACGTGACACTCCTTCTTCTCTTTTATTTTAGCAAGGCGTTTGACACTGTATGTCACGTCCGTCTCCTGAGGAAGCTAACCACTCACGGCTTCTCTGAGCAAGTCCGTCTTATGTCCCCTGCTGTTCACTTTGTACATCAACGACATCGGTTTCTGCCTACACTCCGATGTTTCCCATCTTATTTACGCGGATGACCTTCAAATTTACAGTCATTGCCACCTCGAGGAGCTCGATTCTTGATTAGACAAGATGAGTGCTAATGCTGAGAGGATAACGGGCTGGGCTGCGCAAAACAAGCTTAAACTTAATGTTACTAAAACCAAAGCAATTGTCCTGGGCTCCCTTTACTACATAAATCTACTTCCCTCTACAGCTAACACCTTCATTAATATTGGGGGTGCCCAGGTCAGCTTTGAGTCCTCTGTGCGTAATCTGGAATTGGTGCTTGACTCTAAACTCTCGTGGAAGGAGCATGTTACACAAGTGTGTAAACGTGTTCACTCGCTAATGTACAAGCTTTACTTTTTTAGAAAGAGTAGCAATCTCAGATTGCGCATACATCTTGTGCAAGAACTCCTATTTCCGCTAATAGACTACTGTTCTCTTGTATACTGTGACTTGACGCAGGAACTCAACTTAAAACTACAGAGACTCGTGAATACAGGAATCCGGTACATCTATGGTGTAAGGAGAGAAGAACACATCTCTTCGTAGGAAATACTTCATAGTCTGTTTTCTAATAAAAATGTTCAACACCTCAATACCTACTTATCTATTAGCCTACTTTGATTTCCACGTCGCACTCAGGCCTGTGAGAGGTGAGGTGACTCCACTAGACATCCCGTCCTTCAAAACGAAGACGCTGAAGAATTCATTTTTTATCAGCGCCTCCTACCTACGCCTTCCATCTCAACTTCTCAACACACTATCCATATCACAATTTAAAATAGCAGCTAAAAATTACTTCTTAAATCTGGAAAATACATAAACATCACTCAAATATACACACATTTACTCTCATCTCATTTCACCTCATCCCATTTTACACTCTTCCCACGCACTAGCACCCTTCCACAATACACCATTACACAAAATTTCTTACTCTTTTTATAATATACTATAATTGTATATGTACAACACAATGTACAGCAATAAAAACAATTAAATCTAAATCTAAAATCCCTTTATCGTGTGCGCTGGCTAGACGCCTCGCGCAGATGACGTCTAGGTGTGCTCCCGCGCTGCACACCGACACTCTCGTCTTTCATGTTCGCTCTCTGTCTCTCTCACACACACGCGTAGCCGTACGCTCCCGCACAGCGTATCCTCGTTCACGAGTGTGCCCTCACCACACTCTTCTCACTCTCGTGTTCTCTCTCTCTCTCTCTCTCTCTCTCTCTCTCTCAACTCTCTCTCGGCTCTCTCTCTCTCTTTCTCTAGCTTACTCGCTCTCTTCTCTCGAGGCTTCCGGTGGACGTCCGTCGGTGCTCCCGTCATTGCCTCCTGAACTCCTCCCGGACCTGGTGGCAGCTGGCGGCTTCGGCTCTCCCACGCAGATGTTGCTGGCTGCTCTGGTCCTCTGGATGATGGTGGCGGACTGGCTAGCTTCCTTACTCTCGTCGGGATGGTTGCTGGCTCGTCCGGGCGTTGTCACTTCCTAGTGCCAACGCGCTGCACCTGAAACACACTCGCGCACTCTCGCATACTCGCATACTTGGAGACTCTCCCAATCTCCTCTAGTCGTCGACCTCGGGTCCACAAGCAGAGGAGGGCGCACGAGACTCTCGCAAACGTCGACGTGCTCCGTCGACAGTCGGGAGAGAACTCGCGAATTTTCCGCTCGTTCTCGCGCTTACTCTCCTCTCGTGCTCGTCGGGCCCGCGCTTCTTGCTGACTTGCGATTGGCTGCCAGTCCGCGCGGATAGCGAGCCGCGCATCGGCGCCCGCTGATTGGCTCGCGCCAACGATGCTCACTCTCGCGCCGACGATGGCCGTTAGCTTGCCCGTTCCCCGAACTTGAGGTCAGGTCGGTGCCGACAACAACACGTCGACTCGCTTATTTATTCCGCGCACTCAGGGCTTGGCCGCATCGAACGAGATTCCTCGTATCGACGCGGCTGCGACGTTTGCAACGTTGCAACATTGCACCGAATGATAAGTAGAGGTAATTAATGTTTCAGCACGGTAAATTTAAAGGCTTCATTACCAAGTATCACTAAAAAAATATCAAATTATTTTCTTAAATTTTGCAATTTTTCCTCGTAAATTTTTATTACACGGTTTAGTAGTGTTATGTCCCCTTAAAGGTAGTATAAATGTAGGATGTTACAGATTAATGCTAACAAACTTATGCGATGTGGCTTGATTCGAGAGGATTCATGAGCCGACTACCTACCCTTTATTTGTCCCATATTTAGGTAAATAGCGCCACAATCAAGCTCTGCGATTCTCTTGATATAGCTGGCATCATTCTCAACAGCACGCTTTCTTGGCGTAAACAAACTTCTGCCAACGAAAAAAATGTTTTGCTGCGTTGTCTTGTCTGCGAAAATGCGGTGATTTTCTACTTGAAAGCACTGAATTTATGCTAATAAAAGCGCTGATATTTCCCTAATTCAACTATTGTGAATGCAAATATCTTGACCTCTCAGAGGAGCTATATACCAAGCTTGCTAGATGCAAAAATGCTGCATCTGCTTAGGTTAGCATCAGGAGTAAAAAAATTCGAACTGATCACACCTTTTAAAGTTAAATATGAATATACTTCCAGTTAGAGATAGGCAAGATTATATCTGTACTAGCGTACTTGCTAATGCTTTAATAAAAAAGACTCCTCATTACGAATTTCATTCGAAGGACTCTATTGATTTTTGAGAGGGAGAGGGAGGGAGAGAGAGAGAGAGAGAGAGAGAGAGAGAGAGAGAGAGAGAGAGAG